>QKQZ01029729.1:0-35823 GCA_003595255.1 Solenopsis fugax | reverse complement strand
ATATAATTGTAAGCTCTTTTTATCGTTTAATTCGCAAATTACTTCACATCCGCATTCTGCGTTATTTTTTGGCGAACGCGCGACGTCCGACACAAAACTCGACAGACTACTGACAATAAGCTTCCGCCCAGTTATCGAGTCAAAAAAATAGTTATCCCTTTCCTGTTTTCTGTAAACCAAGTTACTGATTTTCAGATTATTAAATAATTTTTTTTTTTTAAGTAGGCATTATTTATTTTGTTTCTCGTTTCAACTAAACTTGAAACTACAATTTTTTATATGCACTTAAGTATAAAAGAGTTATGAAATTTTTGCTGCAACTATAAATTCTGCCGATTCTATCAAATTCAGATACAAATAAAAACCGTTTTGAATCAAATAACTGTAAAAACGTATTCCTAAATATTGAAAGAGTATGTCAGAATTTTTTCAGATATTTTTTTAACTCTTGGAAAAACATAATATTCACTTGTCAGTGATTAATGATATCTAACTACCCACACAATATAATGAAATATTTCTAAAAAATATTTCTTAAAAATATTACGAGAAATATTTTAAAAAGATTTAACAATATTTTGAAAAGAGGTTGTAAAAAAATGGAAATTAATGATAACATTTTTAAAAACATTTAAAAGGCGACGGTATAATATAAACTAAGTCAGTCACGCGACTCGAATTCGTGACCAACCGGTCGCGGCCGGGGAAAAAGGCCCTCGGATCACATGTTCGGCAAACGTGACGTTCGGTCCTTACGCGCGGCCTCTCTCTTGCTCGCTCGCTTGTTCGCTTGTTCTCTGTTTCTCTCTTGGACCTTTCACTGTCCTCATTATACGCCGACCGTCGCCGATAGACCGGCCGCATTTGTTCGGTTAGAAAAATTCTTGCATAAGAAGGCACCACTTCACGTTCGCGGCCCCGTGACTATCGTGAGGACGACGACGATATACGACGTCTATCGATTCTGTTCGCCGATTATGCTTAGAGGTTTATCCGGGACGCAAGAAAATAGAATGATAGCCATTTCATTCCCAGGCGCTCTGGAGTAAATTGCGCTCCCGATTGAAACGACAGACGGCGTTATGCGAAAACGAGTTAATCCACCGATTATAACGAATTAAATCCAGAATTCGATAAGTTAATATATTTTTTAATTAAATTAAGTTAAACTTACTGGCTTATACAATTAATCAGTTACGTCAAAAGTAACATCAACAAAAAACTAACTCAATTAAAAGTTACGTTAAGATAAATTAAATTTAAAATTAATTTTAAAAAGTATTATTCTCTCTCTCATATTAAATTAGTAATTCTTTGAAATTTTTTAGATTACTCAAAACAATTATAACATGAATCATCAAATTTTTAATATTTTATTTGTAAATTAAGTTTATATAAAATAACAAAGAAGTAGGGTAAAATCGCCTATTATGGGACAGGTTCCTAATATGAGGTAGCAAGGTTTCTACTACATTAATAAACGCATGTGGTTGATACCATCATAAATTTATTACTCTTGGGATGAAATCTATTTAGTAGAAAATTCATTATTAGATCATGCGTGCAGTCGTTAAAAAAATTTTTTTTTTAAATTGTCAAGATTTATCGAGATGAGTTTTAACCTTGTTTATTATAAAATAAACAAATATTTGATGATAAATTCTGCATGCAGTGATAGAGTAAAGTCATATTAATAGAAAAATACTTAAATACGGGATGTGATGATTTGTTTAATTATAAATATTTGGTGATCGTGAAACCGCAAAGCGTGGAACTCATAATATGAGACACTCAAAAATCCCCATTTATTATTGCATATTCTGACTTTCCAAAATGTTATAATAAAGCTTTTCATTGAGAACTTTCGAATTATGAGGCTTGAAAGTGGCCTTCAGCATTAGCACTGAGACTTTAAAATATCTCGAAGAGAGTAAATTTTGGAAAAAAATGTTACGTACAAAAGTTTTTGAGTATCGAAAGAGCTATTTGATTGGTTAACTAGATTTTGAGTCTGGAGCCTAATTTGAACCTAGTAAGGTCCAAGTCGATAAGACCCATTTCATATAAAAAAATCTTTGTATCTCATATTAGGAACCCTTTTTTTGATTTAACAAAATCGGCAATTTTGATAAAAAAATTTCATATACAACAAAGTATAACTATCATCGATTGCTAACTTTTGGCGAGGAAACTTAAATATATTTACTCTAATTTGGATATAAAAATAGGAATTAAATAAATTATAAGCCTTTAAAAAAAGGTATTTCATAATAAACAATTTTACCCTATTGTTTTCTATGTTGAAATGTATTTTTTCCGTTAATGTTTTCTTCTCTTATATAAATAAATTTTTAACTTATATCTACATTAACTAATTATAGCACATATAATATCCCCCCTCCCCGGAAAAACTGCAAATTATTTTGTTGCGAAAAAATAACACCTCAGCCTGGGTTCGGACTTGGATCTCTCAAATTCCGTGCGGGCGTCCTACCACTTTGACCATCGAGGCATGTAAATTATTTTTTTGCAATAAAATAATTTATAGTTTTTCCGGAGAGGAGGAATATTATATATGTTTCTTATAGCGTTAATATTATTATGCTATTCCGGCTTTATGACTGTGTTTCAAGTCCGACGAATATGCGGCGCGCAGTTTGAGTTGGAAATTGTAATAAAAAAAAATTAAAAATTATTATTCGGCACCAAGAACCACCATGATTGACATAGGCCTTCTATTCTAGAGTTTTAATTTCGTCAGTCCGATATAACTTATTATTGCTAAAATAATTATTTTTAGATCTGTCTAAATTTTTATTTTAGCAAAATCATTCTTTTCGTATGCATTTAAAAAGAGGGATAAAAAAAACCACTTTAAACGAATTATTTTTAATAGAGCTGTGAATAATAAATTTTGATGAAAATTTAACAAAAAATTTATAGTCAGCCATATTAGATAATTATTAAATGATGCGAATTGTAAGTTAGTACTTTCCAAATAAATATTCTACGTAAGTTTTCCGCGTCTTTCGAATCAACTATATTTTTAGAAGCGTGTCTATATAAAAACAATGTGGATAATTGTCGCGTGTATATAATTATCGACACAGATCCATAAGGGTCTATAAAGGCATGAAAATAGATATTCCAACGAAATGTCATGTTACAATCGACAAACCCAATTTGTTTAAGTCGTTTAGGATATGTCCGCACGTGCTAGATATTTGCGCGTATATACATACGTCACATGCAACTCGGTGCAAAATCGATTTATGACGCCCACAGTATCCCGTGATAAAAAAATTTTCCTGCAATTATCCTCGGCTTGCCCCATTATTCGTGATTTCCATCCCCTGATCCGCCATTCACGGATTCATGCATTCAGTCGATATCCAGTCGCTATCTAATATGTCCACTTTTACCAATAAGTTTATAACTTAATTTTTATCTTAACTTAACTTACTCCTTATCTTATTTTAGTTCTGAAAATTGAAAAAAGTAGAGAGTACACGGAAAGAACGATTTTACTAAAGTATATAAAAATTCAGTTAGATAATACATATTTAAAATAGTTGAAATATTTAAATAATTCAAATAATTCGAATAATTCAAATAAATCTGAAAATAATTTTTTTGGAGCCATCAAAATAATTATGTAGAACGTTCAAGCATGATAAATAATGCTGCAAAAAGTTTTGACGTTCAGAAGTTCTAACAATCAGCTTAAGTGTCCTACATAATTGTTTTGAAGGCCTAACAAAATTATTTTCAGATTTAAATTTAGCTAAATTTTTAGGTACTTTACACAACTATTCTTTCCCTCTAAGTCAAAACAAGATTAAAGTTAATCTATAATCCATATCATTAGAAATAGACGTAAGAAATAATTCCGTCTGTGACTATTATACACGAAAAGAATAGTTTTGTTAACCCAGACAAAACAGTCTAAAATTGGGTTATAAGACGTCTTTAAGACTATTTTTGGACATATGTCTTAACCCTTAAACACGTAAGTGGATCAGAGAGACTCCATATGAAGTTTCGAACGCTTACTGTGTAAAGACGGAAAATAGAAGATTCGGACTAGGAAGTAAGAAAAGTTTGAAATCTCCTCTTTCGATTGATATGGTTGATCAACTTTATTGGTCAACTAGAATTCGAACTGCACGGCAGCAAACTTTTATTGGGGTCTGTAGGACTAATATCATGTGTAAGCGAAACATTTTTTGTGAGTATTTTACATAAAAAAGCTGGACAAAATACGTTCGAACAGATTCGCGGATGTTACTCGCATATACTCTGTCTAAAGTTAGAATACTATAAAATGCTGTAGAAAAGGGAGCTTTTCCGAAATATATCATGAAACACATCAATTTTCAATTTTAAACACGAGTTAATCAAAAATACCTCATATTCGCTTTGTTACATAAGTACATTTTTTACTAGAAATGACAATGACATAATTTTTTTTTGAAAATATGAATCTTTAGCTTTAAAACGCCATATTGTAAAGTCCTTAAAAGTTTTTCGTTGCAAAGATATGTTTTTTTTTAAAAAAGTGGATTTTTAGATACACAAAAATATCTCATATTCTCCTTGTTACATAATTATACTTTTTAAAAGAAATAACAATACCAAATTTTTTTTGAAAGTATGACTCTTTAGCTTTAAAACGCCGTATTTGGAAGTCCTTAAAAGTTTTTTGTTGGGAAGATATGATTTTTTGAAGGAAAAGTAGATTTTTGACCAATTTCTCATTTTTGCTTAATGGTTTTTCCTTTATAACTTCACAATAAATTATTTTTCGGCAATGCCGATTGTGCAGTCACATTTTTCAGATTCTGAACTTTCATTTAAAAAAAATTGTTGAAAAATATTGATTGTAATCAAAGTTATAGCTTCTTAAAGTTGAAAAAGTCTCCCAGACCCGAAAATGTGTTTCCGTATTTTACAGGATCGGTGTGTTTAAGGGTTAAAAACGTCTTGTGACCTAATTTTAAACTTTGTGTTGTCTAAAAAGGTACACTGACAATGAGAGAAATATTTGATGAGATAGACCAAATATTTAGTTAAAAAGTAATCAAATAAATTTTACAATTACAATTATTATAATAAATATATATATTAAATTGTTTTGAACGAACAATCTATAGCCTTAACCTTTTCGTGCCTGATTTTTTTCTAGGAATAATTAACATCTAATTCATGTCTTAGTAAAGGTTTTTAGGGTCGCTGATTATAAATTTGTAATTGAAATTTCAAAATGGCGGTTCCAATATAGTGGAACAAAATAGCATTCTCAAATCCAACATAATTTAATATTTTTATCCGCCATATTAAATTTTGAAAGTTTGATTACAGATTCATAATCAGTGATCTCAAAAACACTTGGAGTATGAGTTTATTGAAATCTAAAAAAATTTTACATTTTGGTCCGCCGTATTGAATTCGCCATTTTAAAAGTAAATAGCGATTTTTAAAAAAAATAGTTATTACATTGACTTTCAAAATAAACCCAGAAAAAACTCGCTATCTTAATTTTTGTGAAAGATATATGCATTTTTCACTTTTAACCTATTTTAATTTTTAATGCAGTATGCAGATCAAGGGTGAAATTAAAAGTGTTGATTTTTGTTGTTGTGAAGAGTTTTATCCTTTATCTTTAAAATGATTCCAGGAAGAAGTTGTTATCTTCATTTTTGTGGAAAATATAAATTTTTTAAGATTTGGCACATATTATATGTGCCACCAGGCACGAAAGGGTTAACCAAACAATTGTTTTCATGCAACTTATAACCAATGTTTCGTTAACTAAGAGTATGTAAGAGAGAGAGAGAGAGAGAATACCAGTAACTACAAAATTCATTTGATCACTATTTAACTTATAAACATTAATATTTCTCTCGGTATGTAAAAATTTAACTAAATTTTACAGATTTGAAAATAATTTTTGCTGGAGCATCAAAATAATCTTTTTTTTATAATAATTTTTTAATCTTGTAGAGTGAAAAATCATGAAAATTGCACAAACAGCTCAATTTTTATTTTTTAGAATGACATTTGAAAATTGAGTTCGTTCAATTTTCAAGTAGTTTTCCACTCTACAAGATTTAGAAAATAAAAATTTAGAGTACTCTGATACTCCGAACTCGTTGGCTTTAAATTTACAATGATAATTCCGAAATTACACTCAAGATAAAGAATTGATCACCTGTGCCTCTACACTCCAGTGTTACATGCCGCAAAATTGCGGAGTCACTTTCTAGCAGAGCTAGAAAATATCTCTCGCGAATGTGAGAAAGGGCAATTTAAAAATTTCTACGTAATTCGAAGGGAATGTTTCGTTTACTCTCTAATTTGCATTAGTTTCGCGATATGCGGTCGAGCTGCAATCATATTGCTGAAAGATCGCAACTTAACCAACACGTCTCCTTTTCGTTCGACCTGTTTTCGCGAGGGTGGTTTCGCAATATCTATCTAGCCGCGTTAACCAAAGGACGTGGAAATGCAATCGGCACACACATATAAACATATACATTCATAGAGAAACTGAGAAACCGGTTAGCCTTAACCGTACCGTGTACGAGTTTCCGTCTCTCTTTCTCCTCTCGCGCACATTGCTCTATTCGTTCGCCTCTAACCACGCGAGAAAAGCGTGTCAATGCCAAGAGTTCCGAGGGGTAATTCAGAGAACGCATGATAAGAGATGAACTAATTAAATAATTGACGTATATTATATCTATTGTGATCATTTAAGGAGCTGTAGGATCTTACATGAAAAGAACAGTTCTACCAAATTATCTAAAATTTAACTGAATGCAGATCTCAAAAAAATTTATTTTTAAAAAGAAGTGTTGGATTAATAAAATAATTACAAAGCATGATGAGCAACGTTGCAAAATTTTGATATAGGTACAAGCAAACAGTTTGAGTGTATTACATAATTATTTTGATCTAACGAAATTATTTTCAAATCTATATTCAGATAAATTTTTTAATACAAGCAAAACTGTTTTTTTCGCGTTTGTAGCGAATCGAGGAATAGGGTATTTTTCAATATCATGTAAAACTTTTGTAGAGACAGGTATATAATGTGTTTCTGTTTTGAAAATATGTAGAGGAAAGGGGGGTAAGATGGCGAGAGAGAGAGAGAAGTGACTAAGATGACAAGTTGATAAATTTTTTAAGTCAATGACAGATAATGAATTGACGCTCAACTCATTGGACTTTAAATAATAATAAATAAACTCTTTATTTATATTTTTCTTTTATTGCATTAAAATATCTACCAAAATAATGTAAAAAGTTTATTATAATACAATAAATCTTTTCATTCGTAAAAAAGAATACACTTTAAAATGATAAGGAATAAATAGCTCGTATTTGCAAAGCAAAGAAAAATTAAAGAACAAAAACGAATAAAGTAAGATATAATTTTTAACGATAAAAATATATATTTCCGCTTAATCATCCCAGCAAACAAAGTGACGTCTAATGACGTCTCTAACGTCAATAAGATATCATTTAAACATGTTTGCTGTAATGTACTGTACATTGTAATTTTGATTTTTCGTCATTTTACACGTTAAAATAATCTTACCTACATATGGGGGCAAGATGACGAAGGAGACATAAGGAGAAAGTGATATATTTTATATGTTCAAGAGGAATGATTTTTACTTATTATAGGCTTTCCTGTACATTTTTTTCGAAAAGATACTTGTTTTTTCGAAAAGTTCTTTGTACACACAATTGCTTTTCATTACTTTCTTTACACACGTTGGGTCATGACATTTGATGTGAATTAATTTTCATTACAAGTATAAAAAAATTATTCAAAAACTCTTACGTATATTTTAACATTACTAGAAAGTATTGTAAGTTGCCCATTAAAAAATTGTCCGTAAATTATATATAAATTATACACAAAAGATGATGTTTAACAACTCGAAATGTGTAACAACAAATCTTAGATTCTAAAATTGTAATAACAACTACTATCCAGTTTGACTGGTATTATGCCCAATATTATTTATAATTTAATAATAAAATTGTAACAAAATTTTAATTCAAGTAAAGTAATACAATGCTTTCATTGAAATAATAAAATTGTTTAAAGAAAAAAGAAATTTAATTACTTCAAAAGTATACTTATTTTAAGGCAAAGATATAATATACTCTTTGAAAAGTCAAACAATTGCATTTTTTAATTTAAACATTAATTTGAATAAATTACTCTAACACATAAATTTCTTTAAATAAAAAAAAATTGTTAAGTCTAAAGAAACATTTTTCTGTGAGTGTCGTCCAAGAGTGTGTTCGGAGAGACCGCTATTAGCGTTATTTGTGTTTTCTATCTTTATCATTCATTAGATGTAAACAAGGATAGAATGATGCAAATAGCGCTAATAGCGTCTTCTCGAACGTACCCCAAGAGTATCCTGCGGATATTCTAGACAAAAATAGCGGCCGCTTTGAATTTCGGCGCGCAGGAAGGAAATTCACGGAAAGAACAATTTTGCTGAAGTATCAAAAAATTTAACTAGATCCAGATTTAAAAATAATTTTTATTGAACCATCAAAATAATTATGAAAAATGTTCAAGCAAATGATAACCAGCTTAAAAGCGTCTTACACAATTATTTCGATGGTTTAACAAAATTATTTTCTGATCTGTATCCAGCTATAAATTTTTTACTTGAGCAAAATTATTATTTCCGTGTTCGAAAAATTTGCGAATCACGCTTACCTGCGTTGCGACTGACTGTTGCTGCAGGTGTTAGAATACCCCGAATCCGACACCTTGGTGTTCTCCACGCATACCTCCTCCATTCTGCGCTCCTCCTCTCGAAATACAATTCTCTCTCGAAAAATAAAACGCTTCCCAAAATCGCCCTTTCTTCCTCACGCACACGCACTCGCGTCAAGCTTGCGACTCATCTCTCCCTTCGCCCTTGTGAATCCTCCGATTGTGACAGATCTGACAGGAAGGGACACGATGAGGAAAGGAAGAGACAGGGAGACGCTTCTCACAGTGTGTCTCGGTAGCTGGAGGCGCGCGACAAGCGAGTTTGACACTCGCCGATTTCCACGCGTTGACTAACGTGCCGGCATGACTCTCTCAGTCTAGACGCGATAAGTCGGTTGCACGTTCTGAGACACGTGAGCGCGCACCACCCGCGCCCACGTCTCGCCGCGGCAACCAATAACCCATATCGAAGGAAGTTGCCGCCGGTCTCTCGCCTCCCTCCCTCACTCGCTCAATTCGCGCGCTACCACGATCGGTCGGCGCGTGATCAAAATAGGGCACGTTACATCTGCAATGGTTGCATCGATGCTATCGTAACGATGACTCTTTCGCACCTTCAAATTTTTAAGCGGTGGAAAGTTCGTCTGGGTACAATTCTTAACACTTCCCAACGAGAAATGATAATGGAATCGAAGTTGAGTCGACATCGATGTCGAAATCATCAAATTGACGATATATCGACTTCGATTCGATAAGTTATTTCTTATTGGATTGATGTTTTGGCTATAAAGAGCGAGTTTTTAAATTCATCGATTAATCAATCGCATTATGCGCAAATGCCACTTTGTTCTGTAAAAGCTGCATTTGCGCATAATGCGATTGATCAATTGAATTTAAAAACTCGCCTATAATATGAGCTAAAAATTATCGAAATTTAAAAATTGAAAAGGCTTCTTAGATTTATTCTTTTTCTTTCCTAATCAACGATAAAAAATTTTGGGCGTGACATACACACATGCACGCACGCACGCACGCACGCACACACACTTATAAAAATACACGATTATTCCTAAATGATAAAATAAAAAAAATTGCAACATGAATTTTATTACACATTCGGCATGGTAAAACTTTAAATAAAAAATAAAATGATTTTTTTTAAATAATTATAAAATATTTGTTTTAACTTGGATTTATTTAATTTTCAATTTACATGACGCTATTATTAATATTATGTAATATTTCCACAATTTACTTTGTCAAAGGAAAAATAATCGAATATTTGATCACAAGACGTTTCTATTAATATGTTATTTTGTTGAGACATGCGGTTGAGATCTAATCGTTTTTGATAAGGAAAAATGAATTAAACCTGAGGAAATAAGAAATCGAAAGGTCGGCGCATAGTCATGTTTTTACTACTGTACGCCGTCGATGGCTCACCGCGGTTACTGCTACTGTGAATCGTTCGTGTTCGTACGTACTTACCTTTACTACTGCGAATATCGATGTTTGACCTTTCTTATCCCTGCGCTCCAAATTATAGGATATATTCTCTGTCTGAAACTTCACAGTACTTTCGGAGAAAGAGAGAGACTTAGATTATTTAAAATTATTTCAAAACCAAACACTAAATTTTCTTTCATTTCTTTAACCAAATTGAAATCGATTTTTTCTTAACGAAAATGTCGCGATCGCCATTTGTTATATAATTAATTTTATTTGTATTAAATTATGCCAAGTAATTTCTAATCACTATTATATTGTTTAAAATATAGCTTTTTAATTCATCGATTAATCAATCGCATTATATGCAACTTTGTTCTGCCAATTAATGCAATCAATGAATTAAAAAACTCACTTTATCTTACATTTTAGATTTATTTTGTAATTTACGCCTCTAATTAATTCTTTTATCAATAAAAGAAAACTCCATCTGAAAGTAACAAGACTTTTAAAAATAGAGAGACGATGAAAAGTCTGCTCTTACTCGTCCATTTGTTTAATGGAGGCATATATTCAAGACAAGAGTTTGTTTAAAAAAATTAATACATTCACGTGATACAATTAGAAATTATGCTAAAAATATAATTTAATATATTCTGTAAAATTCTTTTCTCCCCATATATACAATCTCGTAGAAACATTATAATAATCTTATGCCGCTAAAAATATCACAGTCTTCAGGTACAGTGCTTCGTGGAATCCTCACAGTATCCTGAAAGCGAGAAGAACACATATCAGATTATCAAAGAGAATAAATGTATCAATTAGGCAAAATCGTACAATACTTCAATCGACAAAGTAAAAAAAAATTAAGTGAAAGAGTCGGTGTTTTGGGATTTATTGCGTATTCCATGTGTATTTGATATCACCAAAGAAAATAAGTCAGTTACAGTCCCCTGGGACATCATCCGGTCAATACAGTGAGAGTCTAACCGCACGATAGTACAAAAAATGTATGTCCATCATAAAGCGTTCAATGTTGTGCGTCGATCACCGGGTGTGTGACGAGGTCGTCTGATTTCGTAATGATGGATATCGGGTATCGGTTTTTTGCATATCAGGAAAAATCGTCTGTTCTTTCTCCTATCTTTTACTGTAAGTGACAAAACCTACCCTCCTTTCACTTTCCGAACGAAAAACAGTCTACATGCCAGTACATATCATTCGTTTCTACATCAACCGTTTCCAAAACAAGATTTTACCCAATAATCGGAAACATCAACGCGTATAATATTGAGTACCAGCTTACATTAATATTTCATACTCTTTTTTTTATAAAAATTTTCTTAATTGTGTATTAAAAGTCAAAAAATATCACCATTTCTTCGATAAATTAAAAATCTTTTTTTAAACAAATTGTTCGTTTTTAATAAAAGTATTTTTTTATACATATCAATATTTCTTTTGAAACACAAAAATTTCAGATTATATTTTTATTGATTAAAATTTTAATTATGTGTAAAAGGCGCGAATTAATCAAAATGTCTTACAATTTCATTACAAAGCATCAATGAATTAAAATATTTTATACAAATATGAGTCAAACAATATAACAAAGTCGACACCATATATTTGATTAAATAACAATTTTTTATCTTGTTATCACACCGCAGCATAAAATTTTTAGTGATGTCTCAATAATATACCTTGTTTTGGAATAATTCTTGTCCACAATAACTTTAACTTATCGTCATAAAAGTGATCAATGACGTATAAAGTACAAATTATTTTGCTTTCTTCTTTTGCACGCAATATAACTATAAAAGAAAAGTACAGAAATTTAATCATAAATAAAAGGTCTCTTCGTTCAAACCTTAGGTATAATTTATACCTAAAAGCTTATGCGAACGGATAATCGGAGTCACAATTGTTCTCATGGACTTCTCATAGAATCACCACATTCTCACAGAATTAGATTTTAAAAAAATATTTAGAAATATGTAAACCTCTAATCATTCATCAATTCATCATTCGAAAATGTCAATAATTAACAATCATTTCAAAGAAGTGCAAAGCTACAGATTAAAAGATTAGGAAAGAATAAAAATAAGGTACTTGAGCTGAATAAAGCCCAGCATTAAACAAGGCCCATTTGTGAATTTATCACTTAAAACGCACTTAACGCTTAGAATATGTTCAAAAAATAGAAAGGTAAAGAGAGATTGGGGAATTGAAACTGGCGGCAACGTGTCTATTTAGTGCAATAAAAACTTATGATGAAGCATATAATCAGTTTTTATAAAAACTTGCAGCAAAATTTATTAAGTACACGTTACGTCATGGTTTATTATATAACATATTACAATATTATTCAACTTGCTAATTATAGAAAAAAGCAAACATATATTGTTTTTTTTTCAATAATATATATTTCTTACTTACCACACAAATAGCTAAAAATTTTCAAAAAGTAAAAGATTAATTAAAGACAAAATTAAAGATAATTGTGATGTTCAACATTTCAAAAATTAAAAGATTAAAGACAAAATTAAAGATAATTGTGATGTTCAACAGTAGAGTTCACATTTTTATAATTAAATTAATTATTATTATTATTTTAAAGTAATTAATAATTATTTTAAAATTAATTTCGAAGAAAATGTTTAGTTTCTTTATTATTTTTAATTTATTTTTTATTCGGGCTTTATTATATTCATAAACATATAATAATGTCCAATATCCAGAGTTTCGAAAAAAATATTTTTTTACAAATATTTTATATACAAGATATATTTTCTCTTTGTAAATGATTGAAATAAAGATTTTAGTCTCACTTAGTTTATTTTAGTATATCCCTATAAATAAAATTAAAAAGAAATAAAATAAATTAGATGGGCTTTCGGCTCAGGTACCTTTTATATTAGAGTGATATATACGAATATCAGTCTGGGAGACAAATATCAAGAAAGTGCGGTCTGCGCACTTCGTCAATGTATGCGCGCTTTGCTTCCTCTGAGCCTCCAAGCGAAATCGGAAGGAAAAGTGAAAGTGTACATTTCTGCATTTCCAGATAGAAAATGCACAGCGAGTTCAAGCGCTCATCGATATACGTTCGCACAGGCTTCTTAAAGTAACAGAAACACGGATCGTCCGCGCGCGCAACGTATTGTGTGTGAACGGACCATGTAGAAGGATAAAAAGTAATAGTAGTAGTAGAGTAGCAGTTAAAGGTTTCAGTAACGTAGAGAGTTGCAGCTGCGCGAACGTAAGCGAATAGTTAAATATATATAGGTAGGTGGTTGGAGTAGTTTTCCCTGGATGCAGCCCTTGATGTGGTCAAGTGAGTAGTAGTCTTTAAATTCGTCTCTTTTTGTTGCGTGCGTCCGGCTTGTGTATACCAGTCAGTCTGTGAAGACAAACAGCAAAAATTACACTTTCTCCTGCCGTTTTTCCCCCCCTGCCCGAGGAGGAGGAAGAGGAAGAGGAGGTTGAAAGAGAAAGAGAGAAAGATAGAAAGAGAAAGAGTGATAGCGTCGGCAAAACGTCTTGGGGTGTACTACAACTATTGCAAAGAAACGCCTTTCTTTTCCTTCGCGTCACTATACTACTCGTCTACTACTTACGAGATACGCATTTTTATTAGAACACGTTCAATTCTCGTCCTCATCCATTCGTAATCGTTTCCGTCGATCTTCACCAACATTTCGTTCTTCCGCTTCAAGAACCTTCAGCCGAGAACCACAAATCTCTTGACCATGCAGAACCTAAAAATTTTAAATTTAGAAATATCTACGTGTCTCAAATACAAATGTCTTATTACAATACAATGAAAAAAAAGTTGTTAACTTGACTAAAGTTTTCAACTTAATTAAATCTCTTCATTTATTTATTTAACTTAAATACATAAAATAGTTAAACTGCAGCCTCGCCTATTGAATGTAAGCGGGTAATATACTATCTGAATTGTGAAATGACTATTAATATTCTGTATTTTTGAAACCTCTATTAACCGACACATTCTATTATTATTATAACTGAAGAAATTTAATCAATTTGAAAAATTTAGTCAAGTTAGTAATTCTTTTTTAGTGTAAGCTATAAAAGGAGAAGATGCAATACCTCAATCGCCTCGTTGGCGCTGCTAACGCTGGCGTATTTCGCGTATCCGCAATTCTTGCCGGGTAACATATATACATCTATAAGATTTCCAAACCTACAGAACGCGTCCTTCATAGCATAAATAGGCGGCACTGGTGGGCCGCAAACGATGAAACACCTCTTGGCGACTTCGGCGTCTATACTCGCCATTGGTTGTACCGGTGGTAACTTGACGGATATGTGATCTAAGCCTGAAGTGAGAAACGCAACGATACTTAACGCACAATGTATTATCTTCTCAGCGCATCGGTGCGCTGGTGAGATCGTCGGATTTACTCACTCGGTGCCGTTAGGCCCGCAGCTTGAATCAACGAAGTGGCTTGAGCAATGGTCTCCGCTAAATGCGCCAGATCCGTCCTCGCGCTGGCGACGCTGCCGGCGGTTGAACCGCCAGGTTTCGATGCGCTCTTCGGCGGCGCGCTTGTCAAATCTGGTTTGACGATCATCCGATGACCGGGCGGATACTCGAAACCGTGGAACTTCTCACGTGCGTACGCCGCTGCGCTCGGATTGTTGTATACCACTATAGCTTGTCCACGCGGCATCCTATATCTGACATCGGTCTTCAAGTGGCAGTAATCCAACCCGGGTACTATGTCAAAGAGCTTCCACAGTTGATCTTGATTCAAAGCCGGATGCGCAATCACCTGCAGACGCGTGTAACCCTCCGAATTGGAGTAGTTGGTCGCGATCTCCAGGCTGATGCTGCTCTTGCCGAAATTCGAGGAACCGTAGCTGCCGCCGGTGCCATCATATGTGGCGCTGGACAGCCCATTATTGTACTTGGCATCGTTGTGATCAGGTTTCGGTTTCTTCGGCTCGGCAAACACCGCTTTGTACTTTCTATCGCACTCCTCGAACGCCCGCGCCGCGCTCGACACCTTCTTGAACTTGACGTAACCGAAACCCTTGGACTCGTTCGTGCTGCGATCCTTCACAACCGTCGCGTACTCGATCGCGCCGAATTTAGAGAATTCCTGTTGCAGTTCGCTGTCAGTCATTGTTTTCGGTAATACACAGAATAAACGAACCCACCTCTCTTCTTCGTTCGTCTCGCGCACAGAACCCTGATCCCGGCTGCAAACAATCGTCGAAAAACGAGACGCCGATTAGAACCAGATCAGATTAATTATCAAAAGCAACATCTATCAGGTTGTAAATATTTATAATAAACAAATAATAAATATAATAAAAAGTTATGTATAAATCAACACAATTATCAAAAGACTATTATAGCAATGTAATACTATCAGTGTAGATATTTCAATTATAACGTTATTACTACTGAAAAATCTTTAAAAAAGTAAATTTCTTTAAAGATAAGTTTCTATTCTTTTTTTAATTTTTATTGTAAAAAATAATTTTAAACTCTTTCATTAAAATAAATTAATTTATCATTAAAGCGTAAGTATATAGAAATAAAACTTGTACAGCACAGTATTAAATCATAAAATGCATTGTAACCCCAGGTTGTCTATGCGAACTAGTGATGAGTGTTATTTCTATAACAGCTACTTTGGAACTGTTATTGAGTATTGAGTTATTAACTATTATAATTAAATTTTTAGTAAAAAAAAAGATTGTTTGGTTATTTCGGTATCAAGATATTATTTGCGTATTTTAAATCTTTTGATTGGTTGTAGGAATGGAAATTCTGAAGACTTAAAAATTTCACTATCACATAAGCAATGGAGAGCTTTTAGAACATTCTTCACATGATAAATGAGCTATCAGTTTTTAGAGAGATTATATCAAACTCTTTTTTATCTTATATTTCAATGTAACTGCAATGAAGAAGTAGAAATCTCACAAGAAAAAAGATATATTAAAAGAAATAAACATATAAATAGAAATATATTATTATCACACATTATTTTATAGTCCTTATACACCTTTGTATTTTAGATATGTAATCTATCACGCAAAAATCGAATTACGTGCCTGCACAGAAAATTGTACATCTTGTAACATTCTTAGTACATGAAAATGCAAAATATTATCTTTATCTTAAATGTTATTATAAAATGCTTTTGATATTTCTTGATATTTTTAACGCAAATTTTTATGTACTTACGTACGTACAATCAAATATCTATTAATTTTATAAGATTTGAGGTAAACAGTTATAAAATAACTATTAAAATAAACAATTATGAATAACAAGTATGAATAACGATAACTGATATAACTGATATGACACATATGAGTAACTGATAACTGATATTTTAAAATAACTATTTAGCCCATCACTAGTACAAACATCAATGATCATTTTTTATGTTTGTTAGCTGTCTTAGTACAAGGACGCAATATCTCGGATTATAAATGCACGATATGAAAATAATTATGACACAACTATCTAATCAGCAACTATATTGTGAACAAATAGCATCTCAACTATGTATTACAAAGTCATAAAAAAGATAATAATAAATTATATGAATTAAGAAAATGCAGTAATATTAACTATTCATAGTAAAATTGTTGGATAAACTATAAAAAAATGCAAAAGTAATGCAAAAGTAGGTGATAGAAAAATTGAGGTTGCGTTCCCAAATTTATTACCAGTACTGAAAATCTATGTATTCGTAACATAAACTGTAGATTTTTAGTACAGTGTACATTAAAACGCAAGTTGAATCGACTGAGATTCGAACTCAGGATTCCTCGTTTAATTCCTAGCACTTTAGTTGTTGCATCACTATTCCACTGTTCACAGTTACTCCAGTTGTATACTTAATACTTAATCGGCTGTATGTAAACTAGAAGTATGTAATTATCTTAACTTATTTGTAGTAACGTCTACATAACTATGTAATAATAATAATAATAATAATTATTATTATTATTATTATTAGAAAGTAAGGAGAGAGCCTTGGCAGCCGATGCCAGCAGGTTACTGCAACCTAAGGAGATCTATTGTAACCATTCCCCTGCTCATGGTTTAAAACAAGTTTACTTTTTAATAAACTTGATAAACTATCTAGAGTTAATCCCCTTAATTTCTTTTGGGGTAATAATTGCTTCCCCCGTATACTGAGTCTGAGGCGACCAATGGATAGTTGTACAGAATATGCTCAACTGTTTCAGCCAAATGTCATTCTGTCTTGGAATGGTATCCTGTCTTCGAATGGAAATTTTAATTGTCATTGGCCTGAATATAGATCCATTAATATAACTATACTATATAATTATAATTGAAGTGCTATTTCACCATAAATTAATAGTTACAGAAATATTGTTGCAGTGGGGATACAAACTATTTTATACTTATTGCAACTAAAACTTTAATTGCAATAATTATAATTTATAAAATTATAATGATTATTAAAATATAAAATTATAACTTATAATCATATTGAACTATTATATTAATTCTACTATATAAAACTTGTACAATTGTCACTTTTATACTTGCTGCTATTGTTTTTTAAGTGGAGAACCTGATAAATTTTATATACGAAAGATGGACCTAGTAGAATACAATAATTACAAGACTGCAGCAATTGACATAGAATGTCAACAGATTCTGTTAGATTTTTGGCAGTTATTTCCAGACATTCAGATATTACAGATATTCTGTGTGAAATGTGTTGCCTCTAACAGCAAAAATGTATAATAAAATCTGTCTCTTCAGGTTTGGTTGAGTTTATAAGCATATCCTGAACGCGGGTCAGTAGATCTTTATGCTCAAGATTGATATTCATAGTCAATTCTTATTTCAAGATCATTAAGTTGTCTTAAGATGCTAATGTGACTTTGTGATTGGTTGATGACATTTTAAGACAATACTTAAAATAGTTTTAAATATAAGAATCGACTATGAATACTGACCTAAGATCATTCCATAAAATATCGCTGAAAAACAAAACTTAAATTTGGGGGAGAAGGGGAATTACTAAACCTGACAATTACTTGTCAAAAACAAATAAAACGTGGAAGATGGACTCACTTCGAGGCAATCATCACTTTGATAGGTCTACCAACAGAGCCCAGCATCTTGCCGTTCATCTCCTCCAAAGCGAACGCCGCCTCTGATGTTTTGGAGAACTTGATGTATGTGACACCTGAGGGGCAAACAGCGACATTAACAGAGATACGCCGGGCGTATGCCGGGAACAGAAAGAGACAGAGAGTGACAATAATAACATCTTTCCCGGATGGAAATAAAAGAGCCACGCTTTAAAAGCGAAAGAAATGCGCATTTTTTAAGCACTAACGGCTCGCTGCCTAATCGATTTAGCTTTTATATATGCGTGGGATCACCTTTATTCTCGCCCGTGTTGCGATCCTTAACCACCCAGATGTCCTCGATCTTGCCGAATTTCTCGAACGCCTTCCTGAGATCATCTTCCTCGAGGCTCTTGTGGCAGATGACGAAAAGGCGCGAGTTCGGTGGGTCGTCATTCTTGGAGCGCAGATCCGTCTGCGAGTAATACGAGTCCCGTTCCCTGTGGTCGGCCATTTTACCAAACGATGAATGACGACGGACGCGAGCGCTGCCGCGAGCGCGAACGATCTACTACCGCCGTCCGTTTACGCGGCTCGGAGCTCGGACTCAGAGTCGGCGACGCGCGAGGCGTGAGGATGCATGAGGATGCCTCGACCGACGGAGGGGTGCTCCCACCGCTTCCCTCCGCCCCACGGCTAATCCGCGTGACAGACGCGAGACCCTTTAAACAAGATCAAATATTTAATTTCATCCTCGATTATTCGTGAAAAATAATCCTACGGACCTGGTGAAAAAAGAAATGTCATTTCATTTTTTATTCATATTTTAAATTTATTAACATTTTTCCGAAAAAATATCTTAATTCTCTTCAGATTTTATAAGATTTCTTTTAGAATATTTCAAAATTTAATATATAATATAAAAAATTCTAGAAAAAATGTTTTATCTCATATTTTTAAGAATTCTTTCTATTTTTTATTTCTAAAGGTTTTTAAAAAATATTTAAAATTTTTTTAGATTTTATAAGAGATTTCTCTTAGAATATTTCAAAATTTACATATATAAAAAATTTAGAAAAAATGTAGATTTGTTGTATACCTCCTAGATTTATTATATTTTGAAGAATCTTTTCGTATTTTTAATTTAGAAAAGTTTCTTAAAAGAATATCTTAAATCTCTTGAGATTATGTAAAATTTCTTAAAATACTTTAGAATTCACATATAAAAAAATTCTAGAAAAAGTAGATTTTTTTATATCACATATTTTAGAATTTTTCATATTTTAAATTTATGGAAATTTCTTAGATTCATTTCTAAGATTTCTTGTTTTACAATTTCCAATTAAAAAACTGAGAAATGTTCTATAAAATTATACAGAAACAGTGAAAGATTGTGTTGATATAGAAATCATAAAAAATAATACAAAGAATTCTAAGACAAATTTTCACCAGGAGAATAATTTAGATCAAAGTGTCTTCATTAGAGGACATATGTATAAAAATTCCGAAAGCATAGTTCCGTTGATTGTTCGACGATCATAATAATGATATAATGATGAGACGCTTGAAACTAAATATACAATAAATGACTGTAGTTCGACGTAGAACTGAAAAAATTAAATTTAGTACCTTGTTCCTCGCAAGGACAATCGTTAAACGAAGCAAGAATTGAATCCTGACGTTTCGATAGGTCCATCAACAAAGAAAGAGAAACAAGAGAAATATGTTTTTTTATCAGCTGGATAATGTCAGAGATTCCCTGTGGTAATGAGACAGATAAACATCTAAGGTTTAGAAGAGAAAGAGCTAGAGAACAAGAGGGGAGAAAACCGCAAGAAAGTGTAGTCAGCTTGGATCTGTGTTCGTGCCTGACATTTAACATTAAACGTCGCCGGTTCGACGATTTGGAATTTTGTTTGTCTCGCGCGATGTTACCTCGACAAGAAAAAAGAACCACTCTCTGAAGATCAGAGTCTACGGAACAGCCGACGTTCGACGTTCGCCAATTTTAATTGTCGGCAATTAAAACGCGACTGTTGTGAGTCGCAGAACGGCTACGCGACGCATTAGGGCCGTTCTACAATCATAATCATAATCATAAGTGTTTGTAAAGCGCGGATGTATTTCTATCAATGCTAATTAGCTTGAATTTTAGTGTAATTTCTCCCTTTTTATCTTTCTTTAGTTCTACGAATAAAAAAACTGAAATTTAAAAAATTAGTTGATTGAAATGGATAAACAAACTACGCTTTACAATACTTTACAATCACAACTAATACATTTACACTATTGTAGTCTTTAGAGAATCTCGCATGAACCCCTTCCTCGGAAATTATGCGACGAATGACGATTAAAAAATTTCCATCGTTCCTTGTATTTTTGGAATTTAACGGAGAGGCTTTAATTTTTGTAACGCTGCCGTATTACATGCTAACGTAATCGAAATACAAATAAAAGTTTAAGTGTTTAAAATATTTATACGTAATTATATTTACATATAAATATAAGTTATTGATTTTATTTCTATTTCGATATGTAATATATAAAAAAATATATATTATATAAAATATATTTAGTATATACATACGTATACATTGGTCAAAAGTATTAGACACTTATATTTTTTAAAATACTTTCAATTGAACGGAATTTAAAATAAATTTTCCTTTGTTTTCTTATGTATAACGTCAGTAATCAATAGAAATACAGAAATAAAAGAATTTTAGACAAATAAAAAAATTTATGTGCCTAATATTTAGCCAAAGCTATACATGTATTCGCTTACCATTACAACGGTATAACTCAAAAAATAAAGTTTTTCAGAAAAGAAAAATTTTCGAATCATTTAAATATTTTAACATCATGTTTAAATAAAATATTTTGATAATGTAATACCAATAGTGTTTGAATTTAAGATATTAAAATGTTTTATTTTTTTCTGTTTAAATCTAAAACATTCTTAAGTATTTAAAAAATGGAAAAAGGAATAACATTTTAATATCTTAAAAGTTGCATTTCTTTTTTAAGTAAACTGATTGTTGATAAATAAAAGTATCATTTCTTTAATACACTGAATAAAAAAGAACTGTATTTTTTTTCTTTTAAAACTAAAAAATTACTGTTTTTGAGTTATGTCACGTTACAGCAAAATGAATTATATACAATACATAATTTTATATATATCAATTCATTATAAATGTATGTGTATATATATATAAAATTACATCTAAGCACATTGTGCATGCGCAGGAACAGCGCGTGTGCGACCTCGACGTTAAATAAAATTATGGCTAATAATATTCTCTGAAAAAAAAACGCATTATCAAAGGAAGGATCGAGGTCATCAGTCTTATTAAAGAAAAATCTCGCATTACAAAAGGTTTAACATATACTTAGAACGCGAATTAATGATTCGTTAAATCGTGCGTGTCAATTGGAGCAGCGTCGAGGGTATCCAATTGCGCGATCAAAATACTTCTTATATGCCGAAATAGCGAACAAAGGTGCAATAACGATGACGCGTCTTGAAGCTGGCTATGAATCTCTCCGTCGACGGCGAAATCGCGTTACGGCAGAGCGCCGGTAAAAAAAAATCAGGTTGCGCAAAACTGCATCCCGCGGTCGCGCCTCGTTTCGCAAGTCGCGGGGAAAACATCGGCGTGCGATTGAAAGTGTCATGCTCCAATATTTTCGCGTGCGCGCGTTAGGAAGAGAAATGCGGTAACATGACGAGAGCTTCGCCGCGGCATAATCGCCGTTTCACTAGCTCGGTCCCGCGCCGCGTCCCTTGCACTCTCTTGCGCGATTTTCCATCTCCGTTAGTCCCGTCGATCTCTGCAGCGAAGAACGAAAGGTTTCCTGATTCCGCCTTGATATCGCCTGAAAGGACAGAGTCCACGAATACGCTGTTAGCGATTCGATGATGCATAATTTCACCGAGCGTAGATACGAGTTGCCTACTTGTCGACAATCAGACGTTTCTCGCAGATTACGTAACTTATCCCTACTTCTCTAAATCCTTGTTTCTTAAAATATACATGTAACCTGCGTGGAACGTGGTGCGTCGTACGCGTACGAAAGCCGTAGTACCTATGAAATGAACGTCGTAGTTGACGACGTAAGTTTTCTACGGGAAATCCTCTAAAAAAATCTCTAAAAAGATATCTATTATTTATTCATTAATGTATATTAATTATTTCTGTATCCTGCTGTTCTATTCGAATTTCCTATACTATATTAGTATATATCATATTAATCAATATGATCCAAAAATTCTGAAAAACAAAAATTAAAAAATTTTCACAGAAAAAAGATTAGATCATAAAATATCAAAAAAAGTTTTTATATATAAATTAAATATTAAATTAAATATTAGTAAAAAAATAAGATAGATCCAAAATAGACCCGAACAAAACAGCAGAGATAAATTCTCTCGTTTATGTATATCATCATTAATCAAATATTTGCAATTTTTTAAATAGTAAAATATATTTATCAAGAAGATAGAGAAAATATAATACTTTCTATTAACAATATGTTGTTCTATATGTACACATAATTTCTCTCAATTATAAAATTACCCATGTCGAGACTTTTCTCCGTCACAGCTAAGTAATTCTATTACGTATGTTTAAATTAATTATAATTTATAATTAATTGGGTGTATTTATCATATTGTATTGTCACATTTTTTGGTATATACCTTTGTACATTGTTATTGTTATAGTACTGCGATATTTTGTGAGTTTACGCATCGTACGTAGAAGCGGATACTTTCCCACCGTGTCCGGTCCAGTTTGTGTGAACAAACTTCCCTTCCTGACCGAGCAATTCGTACGTGTGAGCGCCGAAGTAGTCTCGCTGGGCCTGCAGTAGATTCGCCGGTAATCGCGCAGTTCTGAATCCATCGTAGAAGGCTAAAGCCGTCGATAGGGCAGGAGTCGGTATCCCTATCGTCACTGCGGCGCTCACTACTATTCTGGCACTCCGATGACACACGTTCATAGCCTTGGCGAAAAAGTCGTCCAACAACAAGTTGGTTAATTTCGGATTTTTATCATACGCTGATTTTATATTTCCCAGGAATGCACTGCAAGAAAATTACATAATTTCTCAAATACTACGCCTATTTAATGGATGTCCTTTAACACGGCTGTAGTCTAATGTCTTATTGTTTCGTATTATTAAATACTTACGATATTTTAGTATTATATTCAATCAATAAAACATATAATACTTATTATAATATATACACAGAATTCGGCCACAGGCGGGAGATTTAAGAAGTGATTCTATGATATAATAAGAACAAAAATCAAAAATAACAAACTTGAAAGATTAAATCTTTGTTTTTTTAATAAAAAAATGTTTAAATATTCACGTAAAAAGCACATAAATATTTAGATATAATAATTAGAATACTTAGCAATTATAATTTAAAAAACCAAATCTTCCACGGAAGTTTTATTATTCTTGATTTTCATCTTATTTCTTCATTTAGAATAATTTTGTATTGGAAGAAAATTTTCTCCCACATTATTGCCGAACACTCTGCATATATGTAAAATTATATTTTTATTTGACGTAAAAGATGATTTTATGTAAGAGTTAACCGACTTAAAAAAAAGTATTTAATTTTAAAATATTAAAATATTTTATTTCTGTCTCCGTTTTTTAAATACTTAAAGATGTTCTGGTTTTAAATGATGTTAAGATTTAAAACACTAAAACGTTTAAAGGTTTCCTGTTTAAATCTAAACACCATTTAAAACTAAAACATTTTGAAATTTGAAAAAGGGAGGCAAAAATAAAACCTCAATGTCTTAAAATAAAAAATTTTTTTTAGTGTATCTTTATTCTATTTTGGCTTAATGTATGATGAATGATAATTCATTTAACCAGCGTTTAAGAGAAACGAGAGCTATTTTGCAAGTTCCTGTGACACTAGATACGAAATGCCCCCGAGGATACATTCTATAGCCTTGACACTTATATTTCTTTGTCACTCGCTTTAAAAGAAAATGTAGGCCGCATGAAAAAAGATTGACGTGACATTGTAACTAGATGAATATGAAAGAATAAACTTTCGCATAAACTTTCCTACCTTCTTATGATACATCCGCCGCGCCACATCAATGCTATTCCACCATAATTCAAATTCCAATTGTGAACCTTGGCGGCCTCTCTTAGCAGCATGAAGCCTTGCGCATACGAGATAATTTTCGCTGCGTACAGGGCTTTTCTCAAGTGCTCAAGAAACTGTTTCTTATCGCCTTCGTACACAGAATCCGGGCCTGACAACACCGCACTCGCCTCCACGCGTTCATTCTTCAGCGCGGACAGACATCTGGAGAAGACCGATTCGCCAATCAACGTGACCGGAACGCCGTAATCCAGCGCGGAGATCGCCGTCCACTTGCCGGTGCCTTTCTGGCCAGCGGTATCCCTGATGCGCTCGAGCAGATAGCCCTTTTCGTCCTTATATTTGAGGATGTCGTGCGTGATCTCGATCAGGAACGAATCCAATTCGCCCTTATTCCATTCGTTGAACACTACACTCATCTCTTCCTGTGTGAGCTGTAGGCCGTTTCGCATCAGGTGATACGCCTCGCAGATGATTTGCATGTCGCCGTACTCGATACCGTTGTGCACCATCTTGACGAAGTGTCCCGCGCCGGTCTCGCCTACCCAGTCGCAGCATGGCTCTCCATTAGCTTTCGCGCATATCGCCTGAGACAAGACAATTTTAATTGCACTGTGTGTTTTGTAAATTGTTATTATATATAAATATTATAAAAAAGATATTTTAAAATAAATTATCATCTTTATTAATTAAATTTTCTTCATTATTTATCACTTTGAAGATGCCAATACCAAAAGCTTCTTTGTTAAAAAATAGCCTTGGATACAAAAGTATTAAACGTTTATATTTTTTAAAATATTTTTAACTGAAAGGAATATAAATAGAAATTAAAATATGAATTATCTTTTTCAAAAACTCTTTAAACTTATATATAATGTCAATAACCAATAAGAAACAATACAGATAAAAGAATTCCAGATAAATAAAAAATATAGGCTCCCAATAACAATAGAAGAATAGAGACCGACATGTGAAGACACAATTAATTAAAAGTAAGCTTATTCGATTTTTGTATTGCTATTTCTTGTGTAATTTTATATATATTTTTAAGTTCATCAAACTGCGCGTCAAATAAATTTTCACAATCCTGAAACAATTCTAAGTTGAATAAAAATAATATCACAATATATTAAATTGATAATTAATTTAATAATAATGATGCTAACAAAGTACAATAAAAATAATTTTGCCGTTTCAAATATGTGTACGTAGTTATTTTAATGTATAAATATACTTAAATAAACAAAACTTTCATTATAAAATATTTTAATTACAATATTGAAATTTTATTGTAACTTTTGTTGGTTATTGTCGCCTGAGTTTTTGCAACGAATACTTTAGAGGTACTAAAGCGTGTTCTTTTGTTTCAGGAACAGTTATATAGCGCGGTAAAAATTATACTTTTCCAAATGGAAATAAAACTTTCATTGAAACTTTTTCTTTGAAAAACTCGATTTTAATTATAAATATTTTAACTAAAAATTAAAACTGCGATTTCACTGTATTTGTAATATATCCAAGTACAATACCCTAACAGCACAGATCTCCCAAGGACGTCCATGGGACGTCCCAAGGACATCCTATGGATGAAGTGTGCTGTTAGGGATATAATGAATTTCGGCTTCGGTTACCTCTACCTTTAGCCGTCTGCGTGCTACAAACGCATTGCACGCTTGTTAGGTACGCCTTTGCAACACAAGCATCTATTACAGCAATAATGTCAATAAAAACTTAGGTATAAACACATAAAATAGACACAGTATTAACTATATATACATATCTATTCTTGGTAAAACAGTACGAAAGGCAAAATCTAGGGAAGTCTGTTCTTTTCTCCTGCAGATCAGATACGCAACAGTTTGTTAACAATCATGATTGATAATAAAGGATAATAAAAGATAAATTCCCACATTCTGTTTCTCTCACCATTCTGCCAAAACCTACTCAACGGTGCGTTCAAATTCCTTCCCTTCCCTTCCCCGACTGTCCTCCAGGTTTCATTTTATCTTTATGGTTTACTAAATGTAAGACAAGGATAAAATGATATCTGAGAATACTTGATAGAGAATCTGAACGCAGTCCAAAGTGTTAGAAAATATATAGCATGCAGGCTCTATCTTATATTATTATGTAAGAACCATTTCCTCTTAAATACTGTAAAGAATTTGTTGCGAAAAATAACACTTTAGATTAAGTTTGGACTTCCCGATTTTCTGGAACGGGTATCTTAGACAATTCGACACTGAGGCAAGTGCCTAATACTTTTGGCCAAAGCTATATGTGAATGAAAGTCATGTGACTCATCTTGACTTTTTGTAAGCTAAAAAATCTCTTTAAATAATAAACTAGTATCGCCATACTTGGAAAATAGGTTTGATATGTGGCCATGCTTTGGGATTGCCACCGGGCATCAAAGACGGTCCGTATCTGGCGCCATCCTCTCCTCCGCTTACTCCACTGCCAACAAAGAGAATTCCTTTCTGCTCCAGATCCTTGGTACGTCTCTCGGTGTCTTGATACTCTGAGTTGCCGCCATCGATGATAATGTCCCCAGCAGAGAGAAGGGGCACCAATTGTTCAATAAAGGCATCCACTGCTGCACCGGCTGTATTACATCAGAGTAAATTGTATTAGAATCAAATTTTTTATCAGTTGTAAACTTTTAACCACTATACTAAAGAGCTTGCCTTTAACCAACAACATCACTCTCCTTGGGCTCTTCAATGTGTTGACCATCTCCTTCAGGCTATAAGCGCCGATAACTTTTGTACCCTTGGCTTCATTCTTGAGGAAAGACTTGACCTTGTCTACAGTGCGGTTATAAGCGCACACAACAAAGCCATGATCGTTCATGTTCAGAATTAGATTCTGTCCCATGACGGCTAAGCCAATGAGGGCGATGTCTGCCACCCTGGAAGACAAAGAGTTCATGTGCACAAAGTCTATAAACAAAATGCTATCATCTCCTTACACCTGTATACACTGACTAATACATCTTGGCAGAAATATGCCAGTAAATTCAATCATGACTGTAAAACAGATTTTCTTTTTAAGCCTAGCTTCTATCAATACAATTTGGCATAATATAATAACATGTGTTGCAGCAGAAATAGAGCACACCTTGCCATCATATAGCCTGTCCATTTTTTGATATATTTCTAACGATATTTACAGAGAAACAGTAAAGGCGGTAATCATGACATAAGAGTTGCATGCTATTCTCGGTGTCAAAAATCCAGGTTTATTCACCCAGAACAATATCAGATTTTTAATTGATTATCATCTCTCGAAAGATAATAACAAATCACCAAGAGTATCTCTGTTAAGACACCATTCCAGACAGCAACACATATTGTACTAGACATATATGTCTAAAAGATATCTTTCAGACATGTGTGTTGTCTGGGATGAAGCATGCATCAAATTGCATCAAATGGAGATCTTCAGTCATAAAGGGCCAATTTGAGTGTGTGAGAAAAAGAGAGAGTACTCACAAATGTTGCTAGATTTCTAATATAATTTGCAACACACATTTGCAATACATACTTTGGCCGTCTGAGCACTTCATTTAGAAAATAACACGTTCTATTCGGTTCCCAAGCAGAACAATAAGTCATAATAACGTCGACAAAAAATGACGTTAAAGTGAATCATAACTGATCGAAAACTGATTTTTAATAATCATTCTGGAGTTACCTCGATGTCATGATGATTTTTGTTCTGCTCGGGTTTCTGCCGGCGTTTTGTCTATCCTGAATAAACTTTATGCAGAAAGGAAGAATAAATACTTACGGAGTGCTCATATCTGCGGATGGTTCACAGGCGTGATCAGTGATGAAAATGCTGGCTGAGTCGCTGAGTATATACGCGAGACTTGCCACAGCGGATGCAACAAGTGGTCGAATCTTACGGACAGTCGAAGGACGTATGATTCGAGCGATGTCGTCCGCGGGTAGTGTCCAGTAGTGTCAGCCGACGCATTGCGAGCCAATCCCGTCGCCCGTTCCAGACAGATCCGAGATGATGTTGATGACGCAGCGTTACCGCGCACGCCGCCGAGCCGTGCGACCACGCTAGATCGCATGTGGTTATCTAATCTGCGTTCTTGCGCGTGGTCGAACACATTCCTCGAGAGTATTCCTTCGAAGGCGAGGAGTAAAAATGTCCTTGGTGATCTGAACATAACGGCATGTTTTTTCTCGGAAATAATTTTAAATTCCTTCTCGTTATATTGAGGAGATAAGTCTTGTATGTCTCTTTGTTTCCTGTTTTTTGGTTTTTGTCTATTACCTTTTCGTCTCTTCGCACATTATTTTATCGATAATCATGTTTCATCTTATCATGTGTTTTTTGTCTCTTTCAAAGTTTGTCAATTTGTATCTCACCAATTTCGATAAAACAGTACATGAAGAAATAAAAAGGCAATAAACAAAAAGCAAGAAACAGCTAGGGAAGCAAAGAACATTATAGATTAGTCCTACGTAATACGTTTAATATTTGTAACAAACTCAGTTCTGCAATAACAATCGTGTGTGCATGACTCTTATAATTTCCCTATAAGTGTAATATCTTTAATAATAATATATATAAGTAATATTCTTTATAATATTAAATGTAATATATTTCTAATAGTTATAATATAATAATATTAAATATGATAATCCTGATATATTAATGTAAATGTTTTTTGGATTAAAGTAAAAGTTTATGCAAAAAATAGAGTTTAAACGTGTCATTTTTATTATAATTATTATAATTGTTATATATTTCAAGAAATGTTTTATCCTATTGGTGTTTAGTCAAGGTGAGATCCAATAATTAATCGCAGCGCTGCTGCCCCAGTGGTAAAAATCAAAAATTACAGGTTGTGACGAGCGCGTCACTCGGTGCAATTTAACAAACATCCGCCAAACGTTGCCGAGAGTCCCCGAGCGCTGCAGCGCCCCGCTCGGGACGTGCGAACACTGCTCGTCGATCAGAGGCGCAACATGTCGCGCTTCGCTCGATCGAGCTAGACGGGTTCGCGTCTGCCCCGCCGATTTCTACCCGTCCTCCGCGCGTCGCAGCTCCAGTCGTTGTCGTGATCGCGTTCGCGGTATCATCGGCTTCCGCGTTGACGTTTCGACGCCGATTATGACGTCGAGCCGCGAGCCGATGTCGTGCGTAAATGACGTTCCGTCGTTGCGGAAACGAACATAACCCCTCCGAGAGACAATGAACCGCCCTATTCTCGGGACATTTTCCTAATTGCAAGGGAGACGGCGAACTTGTGGCATCGAACAGGATATATTCTGTTGGTCCGAGACTGATTAATCGACATGGGACTGCTGTTCGCGAAGCTGTGGAGCCTCTTCGGCAATGAAGGTGAATACCCATACTAGCCCATCATGATTCACTCGTCCCCTCCCGTCCCTCCGCTCCCTTTGTGCGTGACTGTATGCACAAGTTCGCGTGATAACATTTACGAGAGGATCACCACCATCACCACTCGATCTTCGATCGTTCGCATTCGTCGATCCGTCAATCGAGAGGGTCGGTCACTCAGACGTTAAACTCGTCACGCGATTGGAAAGTACTCCGGATCTAAAATATTATGAAACACCCGCGAAATTTATTTCAGCGTAATTTCCAGCATGATTTTCTCGTGGATCAGTAATTTCATCGAGGCTCTGACGTAGAACTGCATGACTTTGTGATTCGGATGACGTGCACGCTGAAAATCATATGAACATGTGTGCATTGGCCTACTTTCTCTAGTTTGCTAACATATGCTGCCAATTCTCTTAATATCGAGGACGTGGCCTCTGACCTTGGAATTTAAATTCTCGACTTGCAATTAAAGTTCGATTCACTTCCACCGAAACGTATACCTGAAGGATGCAAAATCAATTGAAATTTTTGTTTACATTATTTCTTGCATTCAAACAAGAATTTTTCTGTATAAAAACTTGCATATCTTCAATGTTTTATGTTACAAAAGTTATGGTATAAAATTTGCCCCTATTTATTTATGAAATTATTGGCTGAAAAAAATTCTGGGAATCAAAACCAGTATGTTTTTGTAATAAAGTTTATTTTAAGAAATAAGTTTAATCTAGACTTTGGAGCCAAGCTAATTGTTGTTGCTAACAATAAAAACTAGCAACAACTCGGCTCTAAAGTCCAGATTAAACTTGTTGAAATTTATTGAAAAAAACTTTTAGTATCATTTTAATTTTAAGTTTATATTTATTTTTAATACACCCTTTCAGGTCTTTGCCTCTTTTCCTTATGTCATTTTTTGCTATAAAGATTATCAGAATTAAGTTGTGAGCTATCGGCTGTGTTAATTTATTAATGATATTTCTTACGATGAGTAAAATTCTGTGACATTGATCGTAAATCAGTATCAGTAGATCCAAAAATAATTGTGATTTTTGTTAGTTTAAACTTTGATGCTTACTTTAGAATTTTTAGATTAAACTGTTATATAATGTTAGAGTATGTATTACTGGGAAAAACTGGGAAAACCTGAAATTTTCAGGGATTTAGTTTCTATTTTTGAAAATCATGGATTAATTGTAATTTGAGATTTTATTGATACTCGAAGATGTTTTGAGAATTTATTTTTAAATTTAAATTTTATATTTCTCTCTGACAAATTATTTCCTATATTTTCTGTCTAGTAATTATATTTCTAACGATAGAAACTAGATCCATGTATTGTAGATAGATTGTTATACGAAATTAGTTCATTTTATTTCTTTCTAGTTCAATCTCCAATTTAATATTTAAATCTTATGTGGCTTTTCTTTGTAATTGCATGATTAAAGAATATTAAAAAATACATAATAAAATACATTTATTTTAAAACTACATTAAAAAATTCTATAATTTTATCTAGAATTATAATTAAAATTCCTAGAAAATTCGAGAATTTTCAGGGAATTTATTTACAAAATTTGAATATACATTCTATACATCCATATATTATATATTTTAAAATGCAAAATTTGCTCTATTGATTCATGTTAATGGTTTATTTTCATTATTTATTCTTGTTTATTTGAAGCTGTCAAATTAATGATGGAAAAAAGCACATTCGAGTAAATTTTATTGTATGAATTAGAAATGGGACGTAAAGCAGCAGAGATTGCTCGCAATATCAACCATTTGGCCAGGAGACTGTCAACAAACGTACAACTCAACATAGTTCCAAATTTCATAACGGAAACAAGAAATGAGAAGGGATGTGAACTTTCCTTTTTCCATCTTTAATTTGCCTAAAATAAACAAGAATAAACAGTGGAAACAAACCATTAGCGTAAATCAGTACAGCGAATTTCGTACTTTCAAATGGTATATTAATGTAGTTAATTAAAGTTTACTCCAAAATAAGCGAAGTTTAAAACCGCAATTATTTTTACACCAATTAAACAAATCTAATATCTTAATTGCAGTAATTATTACTTTAATATAAAAAAAATGTGTTGCTTTTAGAGCATAAAATAGTCATGGTTGGCTTGGACAATGCTGGAAAGACGACGATATTGTATCAATTCCTGATGAACGAGGTTGTCCACACGTCCCCGACCATCGGGTCCAACGTGGAAGAAGTCGTGTGGAAGAATATTCATTTTATCATGTGGGACTTGGGTGGTCAGCAGAGTCTGAGGGCTGCCTGGTCCACTTACTACACCAACACCGAGTTCATCATCATGGTCATAGACAGCACAGATCGAGAGAGACTCGGCGTAATCAGAGAAGAACTCTATTCGATGCTGAACCATGAGGAGCTGAGCAAGGCTAATGTTCTGGTCTACGCCAACAAGCAAGACTTGAAGGGCAGCATGACTGCAGCTGAGATTTCGAGACAATTGGATCTGACGTCCATTAAAAAGCATCAGTGGCACATACAGAGCTGTTGCGCTCTCACGGGAGAAGGGTAAGAGTCATTAGTGATCTGTGCGATTGTGCAAGCTAGAGACGTGCGAATTATTCGAATACGAGTCGAATCAAATGAGATAAGATTCGATTCAATTCGAATTTGAATCTTTATGGTTCATTCAAGACTATTCGAAAATTTTGAATCTAAAATGTTTGAGTACGAACCACATGTATTGACAATTTTGTTAAATAATATTTCCCGCTAAATATTGCAGCCATATTTTTGAAGTAAGAAATATTTTATTAAATCTTTTTTAGAGAGCTGAACATTTATGGTATATTTGAAGTGAAATAGATATGTATTTGAAGTTTGGCGAAAACAAAAAAATTTTAGATTGGTATTTCATAAAAAATAAATTAGTGACAATAGAAAACAATACATCGTTCTTGATTGCGTATTTAATTGCCTTTCGAATTCTGTATTTCCAGTCAGCTAGTATTGCAGATCGATGGTTACATATGATATTTAATTCATATTATTTCATTTTAATACTTTCTCAAATTTGATATTCAAAACTCAAGTGATTCTTTTTTGTATTTGTGTAATTAAGAAATATTAAAAGATATAATAAATTAAATTGATTCCAAAGCTGCAGTAAAAAATTCTCCAATCTTATCTGAAATTTTGAATAAAATTCCTATAGAAAAAGAAAAATCCGGAAATTCTCAGGTAATTCTTTTATAAAATTTGAATAAACACCTCGAAAAATCTTGATTTGCACATCTCTATTTTTAGCACACAAAGTGGAATAAAATAAACGACACTTTAAAAAAATGTGTTTCAGACTGTATCAAGGGCTGGAATGGATTGTCGGACGTTTAAAAAAGACATGACGTACATTATGAGAGTTTATAAGTCTAATGGAATATCCAAAATGTAAAATATGTTATTAAGCTAAGTTAGTCCTGGTTAACACACTTTGATGGTTATACGGAAGAGAAAGCAGCTTGGACTGTCGCATTTCGTTAGTCATTATTTAAATCTCCTGGTATGACCTTCAAAGTGCATGCGATCATCTTATTGCCGCAGAGCAAATACACAAAGAACGATGGACGGGTAAATTTATTCTTTAACTATCAATTGCCCTGGTTGCTTATGTAACAAGAAAAGTTTGGTATTACCGTTCGTGATATAACAATAAACGTCAACTCATTTCAACAATGATCAGTAACAAATATAAGAAAAGAATGAAGATAAGTGCAGATGCACAAAGCGAGATATTAAACGCTAAAAGAGGAAGACAATCATTTTTTGTGTCCATACATTTATGAATATACATTTGTGAAATGTATATTCTTGATTATTTATCATAAATGGCTGTTAAATATAACAACAAATATATAGAATCACTGCACCAAGCGCTGAATAATCACAAGTAAATGACTGTTTAAGCAAAATATTAAAATAAAATATACAAAAATAAAATTTCAAAATAAATTACAAATTAATATTTTTTATATCTAATTTTGATATAAATTTTATTAAAATATTTTTTACTTGTTAATTACATTACTAAAATGTAATTATATTAAATTGTTTTTATTTTTTCATTGAATGGTGCAGCGATCCTAATTTAATTCGTTAAGAAAAAAGAATGTTATCGATTTCCTATTGCAAATTGTGTTGTCATTTACTTGGTAAAAGTAACAATATTTCTTTTATCCCGTCCACCCATGGTAAAATTCTGCAGTAAAACAGGCAGCCAAAATAGACGAGAAAGGCAACTCGTTATTTGTACTCAGTTAACATACAAGAGCGTAACGGAAGTGCACCTGTGTACATAGTTTTTTATACTTCTCGTTAAAAGAGCGAGCTCTGTAAAAAAAAGGAAGAAATAATGCCGAAAGACGAGGGAAAGAAGAGAGTAAACAGATTTTGCAACACATTTCCGTACGTAAGGGCCGAGCAGATTCATGGCGAGATGACCCGATCGAAGAGAACTACTCTCAAGGCGGAATATATGAACTGCTCTGTGATACGTGAATTCAATTCTGAGACAGTTGTTTGCCGAATAAATCACGTAACATATATACGACTTACGTGACGCGCGGAAGACAAAATCACAACGAAAAATCAGTAGATAAGCTGATAAAAGCCCTGATGGAAGGTCGACGATATCCTTCAGCGCATGCGACATACGTAATATCGCGACAGGTGAATGGGAGCTTCGAATCAAAAACTTACCTATTGTCCCGTTGATTCGCTTAATCCGATCTTATTCCGTTTTATTTCTCTAGTGGCAATGTGAGGAAGCTTACAAGTTTAATATACATTTAATCAATATATTATTGCTGTAACTCTTCTAATGTCCATTTTTACGAATATAGATTAATGTTGATTTAATTTATTTTTTTCTAGTTCTAAAAATTAGATAAAGATAAAAAAACAAGTTAAATCGAGATATTGAAGTTAATCTATATTAGTAAAAAGTGGATATAAGTGACGTTATTGTCTAAGGCACGAAGTTTTAGTTATTTAAGGAAACATATCTTCCGGTTCCATTCACCTGCGGTTACCGCGTGCCGCCAGGATGATGGATGCAAGACGGGCGAAAGTCTAACACACAGAGGAATTATACCTTGTCTCCAACTCCAACAGCTGTCTCGTCTTTGCTTTATTTAAATTGTAACGTCTATCTTTTATGTAGCGTTAAATACTCCAGTAGATATAATATTAATTATCGTAGCTTTAAAAAAAAAAAAGAAATTGTCAGTGTGTGCTACAAGATTAACGGGTACACGCAAAGATTATACTGTACAGGCGTTGTTAACATCGTCGCGCGGAGAAATATAAAATGCCGTCTAATGCCAGAGTGAGATCCTAACACTTAAAAGTTAACGCTAGCTTTCTCATATTGAGAAACGCGAGTTTCTTAAATGTTGATGACACATAAGAGTTGTATCTCCCATGTACATTGTTTGTTCCCATCGAGACTATGCGGGATATATTATGCCGAATCTATACGCTCGTCGAATCTATCCATGGACGCGTGTCCATCTCTTCTCTATTTAACTATAATTGTGTAAAAAATAAATTTTTCTGGAATGTAAAGTACAAGATATAGGTTGTTTTAATCGCATATCGATGTGAAGACATAACTCATTGGTTTTGCGAACTCTACACACGGCTCGAATTGATTGAAATAATGATTACGAAAATCGATCGTTTTCAACTTATTGGTCATTATCTAATATAATTGTGTAACATAAGTCAGAAAATCCTGTACGACTTTATCGGATAATAACAAAGGTAATTAAAAGTATGAAATGTCGAATAAATTAAATTAAAAATCAGTTTCTATCAGTAAGAAACATACGTGTCTACGCTACTTTTTCCTAATATACGATAATCCTACTTCCTTCTCGTAATTCTACTTGAGTCTTGTAATTTGCATTTCTACAAGAAATAAATACATATAGAGTCACTGCACAATTTTATATATGTATGTAT
>QKQZ01029723.1:0-18710 GCA_003595255.1 Solenopsis fugax | reverse complement strand
CGCTCCTGGCCATCCTCCGCACAGTCTCTAGGCGCTCCTGGAGACAAGCTAGGTGTTCCTGGCATGCGGGCCGTCCCCTAGGCGCTCCTGCGGGACCTACCTGTCTATCCTATCGTATGCGACCGCTCGAGTTACCGACGCGACCGCAAGCTACCTGACCAGCCGCAACCGACCGGGTTGCCCGTGTTCCGCCTGACCGACTACGTTCAGCCGGATTACCGACCAGGCAATAGCCTGCCTGACCGACTACGACCGACCGAGGCGTGACCTGACGGATAGCGCACGGCCATCCGATTGGCCCGACGACTCATTCACCAACTCGCTAAATATCCCGCTGATATTTAGCCCATCGAACTTCCCCAGTTCTGTCTCGCGCTTGCTCACCCTGATCCGACGAGCAAATCCGAGCGAGCAAAGCGTTACCGTCACAATTTGTATAATAAAAAAATTATGAATTTAATAATGTATTCAAATATTAATATGTTTAAATGAGGGTAGAACATCCTTCAGAAAACACGCACGAATAACACTGACCGAAATTACGACTAAACGCCTAACAAAAAAGATCAACTAATGTGCTTTTACTGCATGCATATTTCGCTCAGCGAAGCTGAACTGTCATAAACAGAGCAATTATGGTGTCCAAAGTATGTGACAGATCTTGCGTTAGATGGCGTTAAAGTCGAAAAACAAGGACAGATGAGTGCGTTTGACAAAGAGCGCTAGCCTATTCCCCTTACTCTTTGCCCCGCACGCGTTCCTTATTGTTAGACTTTACGTCGAAGAGAAATCTACAATACCGACGTCGAGGAAGTTCTCTTGTTACTATAGCATCCTCTTAATTACTTGAAGAATTTGTTTTTGTTTTTCTTTTTCCGAAAACTTTCCTTATATTCTAAAATTATTTTTCATATTGGTGAAAATAAAACCATTGCTAGCAGTATAATCGTAACATTTATTAGTTGTATACATATATCACTTGTAGATAGAATTGAACAATTGATCAACAATAAAGAGAAAAATAACGAGCAACGAGTAACTGACGGGCTCTCGATTATTTGGTCAAGCTTAAACCGACAGCATACATATCGGAGATGTTCGTTAGAATTTTATTTTTTTTATGGTACGTCTGTTTTTTCGGGAAGCTGCGGCTCTTGTGTTTCGTTGTCGACAGGGGGGTGACTTTCGCTGTTGGTGTAAGTAGAGACGGCAGTGGTGGTATTTCTGGTCGGACAGTTACGTTTCTTTTGTACTTCTTCACGGCGTCTCGCATCGCAGTTTTGATAATCTGATATGAGAAATCAAGGAAAGGAGTCTTCAGTAAATATTTAATGACGAAAAATTTGTATATTAACCTTGTCCTCATTCTTCCTCGACGGTTTTTCGGATTTAGGCGCCACGTTCGCCGATTGTTCCTGAAGAGCCATGATCTTTGAGATCAACGTTGGTCTCGGAGATGTATCCAGTTTGCTATTTGCAGTGCCAGTGGATGTGCGTAACTTTCGTGCCAGTTTATGTGATGGTCTTTTTCCATTATTCGAAGATTTAGTGTGATTCTACAAAATATTATAAAATATATATAAATTAGTAGCAAGCTGAATAATCATCGATTTCGGACAGTAACGCTTTTTCTAAATTATAATTACTTGGATGTTAGTCTTGGACGGAATTGGTGACTTTGCCTTGGAGTTAATAGAGATTATACCTGCTGAAGTACTCTTTGCCACGGTTTCCGCTTTCTCTTCAGAAATCGGTGCCTTCGAAAGCTTCGCTGGTGCAGTCGCCGGAAGTGCAGGTCTCGATTTAGGTGAATCTGTGTTATAATAAGAGTACAACTCTTGATCGAGTTGGATCTCCAATTCTTCGATGAGATCAACGATTACTGGCCCAATGTTACTGTGCGCTATCGACTTCTTTTTCATCTGACGATGAATAAATGAAACACTGTCACAGTATTCGATTTAAAATGCTAGAAATTATCTCTCATTTTTGCGTAACTTACTATTGGAGATCTTGCGACTAGACTGAATTTGGAATCTTGATATAGACTCGATTTCTTCTCGCAGGTAGTGATACGTGTACCCTGAAGCGATAAAGCTGCACCTAAGTACGGCTGGCAGCTTGGCATTCTCTGTTTATATGCTAACTCAAAGTCTCCAGTATCCGCATTTTTATCTTCTCGAAAATCTACTACGACTGTACCAGCGAAAATACAATTTTAATCATAACTGTAATAATGTAAGAGAAGGATTGTAATGTTTAGATTAAATCGTTAACTACCTTTAATGGTATCTTCCATCACCTGTCGGCACAATCGCGTAGTAACACTGGTGGAGTAGCTCATGTCCGGATGACTGTTGATCTCGATCAGCCATACAGAAAAATCCTCCATAATCATAAAGTCGGCGCCGTACAGTTCGAAACTGTTTTTCCGTCGATCCATGGCTTCTTGGTTGGCTAGTAACGAGCCTACCAAACCTTGCTTCATTCCAGGGTAGATCAACTCGTCCCATGCATTACTATGACCCTGAGATCTGAAGAATTTTTATGAGAATCATTTATCTTGCATATTGCTTTATTTAAGGGAATTGTTTGAGTTTAAAAAAATCGATTTTTAAGTATTTTTTAATAGTCTGTAACTTTAGAGAAAAAGCAGATTAAAGGTAAGAGACTTGCAAAAGTTTTTATTAACATATAAACTGTTTGCAAAATTATAACATGTTTTTCTTCAAATTTTTTCAAAAAGTAGTTTTAGTTACTATACAGTACAGAATAATGAAAGAACATTACTGAGATATTGCAATGTTGAGTGTTGCGAATGTATTTTCAATGTTGCGTCTATATTGATTTTTCTACACTGATTTTTAATGTTAAAAATCATTGAAACAATAATTTAAACAAATTATTATCGATAATTTTTTTATTTTGTTGAAAATAAAAAGTCATGTAAATAGAATAGAATAGAATTAAATTTTGTACAATATATACTACCAAATAATAAAACAGAACGAGAAAATATGTAATATAATGAAAAGTAATATATAAATTTAATTTGTTAATAAAAGCAAACTTATATATATGTATATTATATAATACATAACATAAAATTATACTTAATTTTGAGGAGATTTAAACTTGCTTTTATATTGTTGTAATTACTTTTATAATATATTGTAAAAAATTGAATAAAATAAAGTTTCTAAATTGTCGTAAAGAAACGTAATTTTAAAAAATAATATTAATTTTTTATATTATTTAAAATTGGTTATTCTGACATTCTAAAAAATATACTTTTACCTACATATATAAACAGTACATTTTTGTAAAGCAGAAGAATCAATCTTAAATAATAAGAATTAATATTATTTTTTAAATTTAGTTTTTTCCAAAAATTTAAAAAGTTATTTTACACGTTTATAATATTTTATTCAATTTCTTGAAAATATAAAATATACATAATACATGTGAATTCTCTATTGCTTATATGTTGAATAAATGTATAATTAATGTTAAATCAATATTGAATTGCAATGTTTATAAGATTTAACGGACATTGTACGTTTCTGTGATGTCTTGTCAAGTGTTGAATCTGCATTTCGTGATATTGATACACACATTCGCAATCGTGTAATGTTGCTGAGATGTTGATTCAACATTACTGTGCTGTAGGAGTATAATCTAGTTTTCGATTGATCTCAAAATTTTTTAGAAATATTCACATTTTCTTTTCTCGCTCGAACTACTATCAAATAAAAATTCCAATTTTTTAATTTTTCTGATTAAAAAAAAGTTTTGAAAAAAGTAAAGAAATCGAATTTTTTTAAACTATCGTTTTTGCAATAATCAATCTTTTAACTTAATTATAATTCGGATGAAGACTATTTTTATATAGATTATAAATTTTTTAAAATTTTGTGTTTATAGTAATTTTCGTATCTTACATCATGACAACAGTGACACGGTATTTTTTTGATACACCCGTACAGGGTTAATAAATAATTGTCAAAAGTATATTGATGTTTGAAGAAATTGTAAAGAATATTCAAATATCAAAGAATAAATGTAACAATAAATAAAAATAAATGTGCTAAGTTTCAAGTTTATTTTATATTTTTAAAAAATTCTTAAAGTGTATACAAAAATGATGAATATCAAATGCGAGAATAATACCTTAAAATAGAAAACTAAACAAGCATAAATAATACTTATAATTACATAACACAGGAATGTTAAAGAATTACGGTAGTGATTCTTTATATACCTACAATGTGACGTAAATCATACCTAAGGAATTCCTTGAATGTTGTGGCGTCCCACATATTGTCCACGGGTAGAGCAGAGTCCCTGTCGCCGCAGTTATTGTATTTGCATTGAATCGCGTGATTGCACAGATGAATCGACTCGTGGAAGTCATCTAGGCTGAACTTTTGCGAGCAAAAACGGAGGTAACTTTCTCTGTAAACAAGTAATAAGCTCGACAAAACGTCCTTCCCTTGTTTTATTAGCAATAATTAAATGCAGACAGCATTGTGTTATGTATACTTTAAGGGTATTTATATCCAAATTTGACTGCGAAGAACAGAATCGCGCGCTTTAATGTCAACGAAGCATAAATTGATTATTATTCTACTTTTGAAACTATCATTACTCCGTACGGTTGCTACTGTACTTGTTAATTATTCCGGCGTGGGCGATGTTACGAAATGTCGTGACTTATCTAAACATCCTTGATAAATTTGCATACCTATACATCCAAAAAGTTAAAGGTTGAGCGCACGTCACGATGAACCATTGCCTTATGTCGAATTTAGTGTTGTGAATCAAAAACGGCCGTTCTAGCAGAAATAATCACATTATTTTTAACTTCATTAATTAAAAGCAAATACTTGCTATTAACCAGCTAGCGTTCCATTAATTATTAATCCGAATATTTTATTACCGATGTATTTTTGCACGACATATCGCGTGTCCGGTTTGCCTGTTGGATTTACTTTCGCTACCACGTCCTCTAGCTTATTCATCAGAACAATACCGCGTCCCCGGCTCTTGTTCCCAGGTTTCAGAATCCACATGTTCATTATACCGTCTATGTCTATCTGCGGCCAATATTTTCTCATCTTCTTTAATATGTGCTTTGAAGCCAGGATATATTTCTGTTCATAAGTACGACATATTTTCATATAACAAAAAGTACTCTTATGATTAGTGTAATTAAAGAAAAAGTTTTCTAGCAGATATCTCACATTGAAGGGAACGTTGGTGCGAACGAAAAGAGCTTGATCGCGTACGATCTGGTAATACCAGCTAATAAATTGATCCCACTGGTGAGACCAAATCCTCTCAGCCTCCTGATCAATATCCTCGTGCGATTGGGCGCTAATATAGTCGCTACATCTTTTAATCGCAAAGTCAAGGGCTTTGAGAGGCACCGTGCCGGTTGGAGAACGCACAGCGTCTTCATCTTCGACGTTGACCTTGTCCACTAACCATTTTAAGAGACCCAAACAGCCTGTGAGTCTAACAAAGCATCATCGATTAATTCTTTTATAGACAGAAAAATATCATTTCTATTGCTGAAAAAAGAGATTACTCAGTTTTTTCTTCTTTTAAGTAACTTAAAAGAAGTTGTCTTTAATAAAAAATAAATTCTTGATCATAATCGTAAAATATATTTATTATAAATTTTAAAAATCATTATATATTCCAAAAATATTTGATACTTTTTTGGATGTATATTACAAAATGTTATTTTGAATATAAGAATATTCAAAATACTAATATCGAATTTTAAATTAATGTTTTTTATTGAAGTATTAAATTCTCTAACTCTACTATTGTCTATTCTTTTTAACTCTACTCTAACTCTACTACGGTCTACTTTCTTTAACTCTTCTCTTTAACTTTCTCTCTATACTAATATTAAATTAAATTACTAAGATTCAGAATATATTTTTAATAAATTTTATGCTTATAAGGAACTTATGATAAATTTGCGGATAGAAATTTATGAAATATTTGAAACAAGAATAATATTTACTTGATAATAAATGAAACTACACAGAATTTTATAATATATTTGAATCTTTCGTAAAAGCCTCTCAAAAAATTAGGGAACAAAATATTAATCCAAAAAATACAAAAGATATTCAGAAACAAACTTTTATCAATAAAAGCTAAAAGACTAGACAAAATACATAATTATTTAAGTTTTAAACAAATGATAATTGAAGCACATAATATAACTGAATTGTGTATGCCGACATTGAAAATCTCATTAATGTTAAAAAAATAATTAGCTTATCATGGAGCACCACATGTCCTAAATAATATCTCTTATTTTTCTGTATGCATATACATAATCATTTCTGTGATTCAAGTGTGTACCTGTTCATAAATTTGGAGCACTTGATATTTTCTCGTATATCATGAAAAATTCCGTAAAATGTTTTTAAAATTTTTGGAAAAATTTATGCGAATCAAGCACATTATAGAAATTTTTTTTTTCTGTTTTTTGTAAACTCTTCAGTTTTTAAATTAAATAACATTTAATGAAAAATGAATGCACAAGAAGTTTGATATTATTGTGAGAAATTATCGCATCAATTTTTTAAAAATTATTTTAAAGCTTAGAAACCCTACTTAAAAAATATTTTTTATTAATATTTGTCCATTAATGTTTTATTAAGCTACAGCTTCAAAGTTAAAAAAAAAAGAACAAATAAATGAAATTAGGGCTCATGTGAATAACAATTCAAATTTAGGAAAAGTAACGGGCTTATCAGTCATCTCTAAGCAGTCTAAGATGTGACTCCTCTTTTATAATTGTTTTGACAGAGTTTTTGAACAGGGTTTGGTCATAGTGTAGCTGTTTGAGCTGCTCTATTAGATCGATGTTTCGGAACCGCTGTCTCTTCACATGTTCCTATGAGACGTACTATTACACGTATTCAGGTATTCCAGCATACCATGTGTGAACGCTCTTGTCTCTTTGGCGATTGTGTGGGCGGATAGTGCAGAGACTCACAATTTCTACTTTACTGACTCTAAGATGTATACACTGATGAAGACCAGTAATTAAAGATCGAAACGTTTGTTTTCTTAGTAATTTTATTTATGTTTTGGTATTTATTCCTCGCGTATAACACCCAGCGCGGCTCTTAAGCCCGTTACTTTTCCTAAATAAAAAAAAATATTTAAAAAATACCAATTTTCAGTTTTATATAATTTAGGAACAAAATATCGTAAGCGAAACTAAAAAGACAAATTTAAAACTTTATTTTCCCTCTTTAAAATATATTTTTGAAAACTACTCTACAATTTTTTTTCATCGAGATATTTAACCTTTCGTGAGATACGAAAAAATCGCAAATGCTCCAAACTTATAAATGGTAGTGTACAGTTTTCCTCTTTTATCTTTTAAAGTCATTGGCAAACTCTCACCGAAAGTCCTCGACGAAGGCGTGCATCTGATCGCTCTGACATAAGTTGTAGCAACGCGGAAACAAAGTATTAGCCACTCCAGCTTCATAATACCAGTGCATTTGCCTGACGCTTGAACACAAGCCCACCTGAATAATTGATTTTCGAAGAAGTACATGCAGCCTTACCCCTAACGTTTGCCGTCACGCTCGTGAGTGGCGTGCATTTCTCGCCAATCTCATCGCTACATCACCTATCTAAACATCTTTATAAAATTGCTTTACGAAAGCAATTTTATAAAAATTAGGCTCACCAAGAGAAAAATTAGTTTTTTGCTAATATAGAAAAAATAAATGTTTCGTGTTATGTATGAATTAAAAGTTAATATTTATAACAGTTTAAAAACATTTAATGCACCGATGATACCTTGGATGTAAAGCCAGCGCGACAATATCGATTGAACACAGTAGTTTTATTATCTTGGGCAGGCCATCCGGGCCAGTCAGATCCAGTATTCCATAAGAAATCGATGGTGTGATTAGCGAGCATTCTCGATATCAATAGACGTTCACTTTGCTGATCTTTCAGATCGCCGATACCAGCCAATAGAAATACTGGGCTGGAGTCGACACCGCAATGCTGATCGCCTGAAATTATATTATTATCTTCAAAAATGTAAAGTACAAACTGCAATGTAGAAGAATGCTGCACTTTGCATTAAAAAAAAATAGAGCAGTATATTAGAGTAATTATGAAGTTGTACGTGATTTATTACCACCGCTGTTTCTACGATAAAATTTCTCACACCATCCTCGCTTCAGCATGCAATCGCGAATGACCCGTGACTTGCCATAAATCATAAAAGTATGATGGGCAGCTATAGCGTCCTTCACGGTTTGCTTAATACGCAAGAATCGCTCGTGAAGAGTTGGTTCTAGAGGCAGTTCTAAAGACGGCTCATTTTTATTTTTCGGACAGTCCGGTTCCTCTTGAAAAAAAATTATGAACGAACGATTATAACATACAATCTACTTGCGTTTAAATAATTACGTAATTATTAAAATATTTTAAACCTTCGAGGGATTTGATATCACAATTTGTCGCATCCGTCTTTGTCACCACTTCCTCTCCGGGATTTTCATCTTCGTTCTCGACATTCTCTTTTTTGTTCTTGTTGTCTTCGCTTGAGGTTTCCAGATTTGAAGGGGATCCATCCTTAGCATTCATGTAGCGAGCCTGAGAATCGCAAAGCTATTCCACGCAAAAGCGTTTTGCTAACTTTCATGTATTCTTCATAGTTCCGATAAATTTCCAATAGATAAAATTGGGACAAAAGGCGTATTCGAAGAAAGGGTCGTTATTTTAATCTGAAACTTCCGAGAGAAAATTACTTATTAAAATAAATTATGAAAATATATTTACAATTTATTTAGACTAGATCTGAAGACATATATTTTTGTTAAAAATAATCTTAATGTTTAATGTAGAACATATAATTCCCGGAAACAAAACCTGATGTGCTAAAGTAAATAGATTTCGATAGAACTCAAACCAAAATTCTTATTTCAAGATCGTCTTAAGTAATGTCTTAAGATGTTAATACGGCTCTGTGACTGATTTATTACATCTTAAGATAGCACTCATAGAGCATAGAAAAAACGTAGCAATGTTGAATATTAAAGTGTGAACGTTTTAACGTAGAATGTATATTGAGTTTTCTTCATTGATTCTCTCTAAATCTCGAAGAGTGAAACGTCACTCTAAAAGAATAAAAATTGATCAATGAATGTGCAAATTTTTCAAGTGATTTTTCACACTACGAGATATAGAGAGTTGTTAATGTTGCTGCAACATTGAAACAATATTGAATAAATTATTTGTTAAAAATTGAAAAGAAATTATATTATATTTTATTTTATTTATATACAGTGGAAAGTCAATAATGGCATACCACTTTGTTTTCGAGTAATATTTCTTAAACAAAAGCTAAAAATAAAACTTTATAAATATAAACTAGAAAGTGTCTTCTATCAGATAGTATAGCAGTTTTTATAATCTGTAATAATATACTTTGTATCTTATTGTTATAATATAAATAGTATTTTCGCAACATAACTCAAAAAGAGCATCTCAGAAATTGGGCCCCAAAACTGGCACAGCTCATACAGCACAAAATATTTTAAAAATAGTTTTAAAATATTTTAAAAATATTTCTATATCCGCTAGATCCTGTAAAAAAAATATTTTCAAAAATATTCTGGAAATAATTGGCAGTTATTAAAATATTTCTCATATTTTTACAATGTTTTTAAAAATGTTATCATTTTTATTTTTTAAAACATTTTTAAAATATATTTTTCATAATTTAAAAAAAATATTTCATAATATTTTGTATTGTATGGGAGCAGACGGTTATAATAGAATTCAGACGGCCTCGTAGGATAGGAGTTAATTATAAAATTATGTACCTATTTAAGATACAATGTACTAGTAATTAAAAGATATATCTTTTTAATAAAAATAATATTTTACAAATTTAAAATGTGTGTGTTAATAAAGAAACTTTTATTACATAGAAATGAAAAGGATTTTAATTTTGTGGAGATATAGAAATATAATTATTTTTATAAAAAATTTATTGAGATAAATTTGTAAAATATATTTCTAAATTGTCTGAAAAAGATCTAAATTAATAATATATATTGTGACGTCCANCCAGCAATTCTTCCCCCCCCCCCATCTGCATTTCGTCGCTCTCGCATTTATATTACGCGCTAGTTATAAGTTTTATTAATTGACAATTGGGTTTAACGCATGAGAAAGCAAACGGCGAGTATTGTTGTCGGGTATCTTCACTCAAACCTTTTGTAGAGTAATTTTGACGATAAAATTTTAAATTTTAAACGTAACAAAGAGGAGAAGGCGCAGCTAATATTTTCCTCTGACCGCCAGTCGCGACAGTCACGATAGAATTACGAGAAGCATGTCTCCGGCGATCAGATGTCCGTGAGAAACTTTGTCTCGCCGTTTGCTTTCTCAAGCGATAAAACTAATTGTCAATTAATAAAACTTATGGAACTAGCGCGTAATATAAATGCGCGAGCGACGAAACGCAGGGGGGGGGGAGAGAATTGCTGGACGTCACAATATTCATTTTTATATTATTTAAAATTGGTTCTTTTGACTTTTTGTATAAGATGTACTTAATATATTGAAATATGTACATTTTATAAAGGCAAAATAACTAATTTGAAATAATATTATTTTTTAAATTTAGATTTTTTTTCCAACTATTTAAATATTTTATCTTATTCTTCTAACAATATGATGTGCATAATATATATATAAAATTTATGTATATTGCACATATAAGTATTCATTTATATATATTGCATGAATAAATATTAAATCAATATTGAACAATGTTCCTACATATTCAATTGCAATATCTGCAAGACGTTCAGCAGACATTAATTTAAACGAACATTGAACATTTTTACAATGTTTCTTTTTTAACGTTGAATCTACGTTTTGACGTTTCCAACATTTCCAACATTTGCATATTGTAATTAGACGTTTCTCAAATATTGCTTCAATTTTTGTGTGTTTTATGAGATACTTAAGATGGTCTCAAATATAAGAATACCAGCCCCAGTGGCTCGTGATGCGCCACTTCTGATACCTGTTGAATCCCCGATGCTCTCCCGATGATGAATACATCCTTTGCAGTTACCAAAGAGTAAATGTATTCGCGCAAGTCCGATTAACGCCGGTTTCCTTGAGGCTCAAGTGGAGGAGAACTAGTAACCGCGCGACAGACAATTCGGGCGAAGATGAAAAACACGTCCGGATGGAAGTGGAGGCAAGACTGAACGACGACGACGTGGACACACGCGATTCAGGTGGTAGAATCAGATATTTCGCAGGCGCGCGCCTCAGGGGTGTTTTAAGGCGCCCCTTATAGAAGCAGTAAGATCGCACTGATACCGCGCCGCGTTATCGACGAAGTCGTTCAACGAAATCTCTCTCGTTCCTCCCTTGAGCCATTAAAAGTGAACCCATCAGCCAAGACTAACTGAGAAAAAAGTTTGATTCATAGGAAGTTTTTTTAGATCTTTGTCGTGCTGTCTTATGTAAAGAAAATCTATATAAGATTGCTTCCATTCTTTTTCTTGTAAAACAATGATCATAATATGTCAAAGAATAATTGTTATTTGAGAACAATCTCAACGAAAGCGGAAGATAGTTCCTGAAGATTTCTTGTTCTCGTAGTGATAAGACATGTTCTCGAGTATCTCCTAATTGTTACGTCAGGGATGCGTGCATGCTATGAACGAGTATTAGGTCGTGTTAACCTGGGCAATAAGGGCATGCGAAACGTTCCTGGACACGTGAGCCGCGCGGGTAGTGGTTAGGCATGAGCGCAACGAGCAGCGTACCAGGTACCTCCGCACACCCCCGCGGCACAATCGCCGCGCGACCCCCGCGCGACCACCGTTGGAATATAGGCAAGGAAGTCAAAGCGATCACGTGGTTAATCAGACCACACTCCGTTCCTCGACTTTGCATGCACTCTGACCCACTTACACGGCAGCATCTACGTGGCCGCGTGGAGAAGTCGCGGCAGGTGGTAGCCTGATGAATCGCTCACTTGGCCTGGTATCGCTAATTACGGGGGGATGGGAGGGTCCCGATCTCCGTTTGATAACCGGCCTATTTTCGGCAATCGGCCAAATTCCGCCTCTGACGCCAAATTCGGCGTCGATCGCGTGCAAAATAAGGCGCGCGCGCGCGCGCCTTTATTTCCAACGATACTCCGAGATTTTGAAGAATTTGTTCAACGAAATATTAATAAATTGAAGAAACGCGAATGCGCGCAATTCGCGTGACTGACATGTTACTGTCGCTGACGGGCAGCGTCGAAGACGGCGGAAGATGAAGTTGCCGATCGCGTATATGCGAGAAGCGCGATGATATATCGAGAATGAATACACATATGTATGTATGTGCATACATATATATCTAAGCAGAACAACGAGTCACAATAACATTAAGATGACATTAAAGTGAATCGTTATTGATATAAAAGAGACTTTTTATAATCATTTTGCAGTTATTTTGATGTCATTTGATGTTATAATAACTTTTTGTTCCGCTTGGATATTTTTCATACCATGGGCGTATCGAGGATATTTTTTGGGAGAAGGGAGATGGATTTTTATCAATTCTGTTAATATATAAACATATTGTTTGCGTTAATGAATACTTTTTTCGATATTTTAGAAAATTTAGAACTTAGAATATTTTCTTGTTCCTGATTTTGAACAAAAAGAATATTAGATTTTGTAAATAATAACTTTTAATTTTTGAAGAAAGAATTTATTTTTCTGAAGAAGGTATAAGCAAAATACAGTTTATTAAAAACGAAATGTGTATCGATCTTTGATATTTGTATTGTTATTATTACATACAAAATATAATTATTTTTTTAAGAAAAAAAATTTTTTTTTAATTTAAAAGAAAACATAAAAAGTCCTCCTTCGTAGGTTCGGAAACACTCCCGTGTATCATTTTATCCTTGTTGTTCATTGAATATTTAACAAAGATAAAATGGTACATACATGAAGGCACTCGGGTGATATTTCCGAACGCAGCTCTATTGAAGTATACTATATAAAAATTTGTATCTGACACTATTATCTAACGGAAATTATTCACATGGTTCTAAATGAGGAGAAAATAATATTTTGTCATAATAAAAAAGATTTACTTTGACTAAAGTCAAAAGTAAAATATTTTATAATTAAAAAAAAAGAAACGAATAAAAAATTTCGGGAGGGTTTGAATTTTCCCAACCCTCTCTCTCTTTAGATACGCCAATGATTCATATAATACTTATGTACACGCACGAATGAGTTTTTATAAAATAATTCATGTAAAATAATAATGTTATACATAATATACGAAAGAAAGAGAGAATAATTCAAAATAAGTGAATGATTAAAAATTTCATGTATGTCGAATCATATCATTACGTGGATCTTTGATCACCTAAGCTTGTTTTTCAATGTAATTTTTTTTTTAATTTCACGACCTTATGCTACCGAGATATTATCTGTCTGTTTCTTATTTAACTTACAAGTAATACTTGCGTGAAAGCGAAGGTCAAGGTTACGCGACCTTTAGCGCTCAATAGCAAAAATGTCTCATTCTTCGGCATGGCGGAATGTTCTCCATGCAAGAATTTCATTTGCGTATCTTACATTTATTCTTTAAAAACAAATCATAATAAAATTTCGTAACATTCATTTTTAATGCATTTTCTACGAACGCAATTAAATTATTATTTTTCTTTAATTAACACGATACATTAAAAGAAACATCATGTTTTATTTTTGCTATCCTGTTTGATAATATTTTTACTTTTTAATACAACTCGATTAATTAGTGTTAAATTTCAGGATCGACTTTAAAAGAATACTGAAGTCGTGAATTTTACCTATTGAACAACGACTTACACACGTACGATTTACAATACATACATACGATTTACGAAATATCAGTGCGTCATTACGCCCATAAGTAAAGGCGACGCGAGACGCTGCGCGTGTACCTACAAGTAAATTTACATTAGGTATATAAGTAGTATAATATGAAGCTTGATACTCGAATTCGTGCGAATTTGTTCGCATACAAAACGGGCCATTCCGTGTAGCGTGATTGATCGTATCATCGTAAAATCATGCAGTTCATACAAGTACAGACCAAAAACGGAAAAAGATTTCTCTAAGGCACTCAAACGTACTTTTATAAAATATAATATGTCAAAAACGAACCCACACCCTTTTCGGAGAACCATTTTCTTCCGCTTCCGTTGACCCTGACCCTGGGATTAGTTACCGCAGTCTTCTGCAGTCTTGCTCAGATTACCAAGTTCATCACAATGGAGATGAGAGTCGGAATTCAGTAGGCGAGGCTTGATGGTGCTAGCCGGTAACAGCCCATGTGTTGCGCATCACTAGCCCTTTGAACCCTTGGTCTCTTTTGTGCTTAAAAAAAGTAGTGAGATGAAGAGAGTTACGTCTCCGCAATTTTATTGTTAGTGTGAAAACTGGCTCACTTTACAAGAGGACAAATATGTTATTTCGTCGATTAAGATAAATATTAGAAGAGAAGAGAGTATTAAAGCTAACTGTGGACATTATGGCTACCCTTATTATTTCTATTATTAGGTAGACGTATTCTAATAACTACTTATGGAATTATTCATTTAGTAATCCGCTGTTTTTTAGTGGGGCTGTGCCAATACACTATAACTGACAATTGTTATAAGGTTTTTACTTTTGAACACTTCTAAACTTTTTCAAGGTACATTTTAGCACTTATGTACATACATACATGCCCAGATAGCACACAATATTTATGATAAATATTAATAAATATTTATCAAAAATATTTTTTATAAATATTATAGAAATATTTTATACATATTTTATGTACATGACGGAAAAAAATTATAAGAATCTTTATCCAAAATATTGTTAAAATATTTTATAAAATATTTATGAAATATTTATGATAAATGAAAAATAAAGATTTATAATATTTTATAAACATTTTTTATAAATATTTTGTTCATTTATATTTTCGAGCAGTACGCGACGACACTGCCGCTAGGTGGACACAGAAGTTTTGTATCTCGTAAGTAAAAAAATATCAGAATAGAATAAATGGCGTTGTATTATGCATATGTGACTTTTCACTCTAGTAACAAGAATATTTTTTGGAAACAAATCCCCAAATTGGACTCCGGATTAGAAAAAATTTTAGTAGTTAGTTTCATTGAAATTTAATTGAAGCCATCTTGGGTACGTATTATGAAACTGTTCGAAATGAATTCCGATCGGAATTATTCGATACTAAAAAAATTTTGTATAAATTTTGTAAAGAATAAAAATATTATTAAAAATCTTTATCATAATGGTTAAAAAACATTTTGTTAATATTTATCATAATTTTATAATAAATATTTTTGTAATATATTTACGCGCGAAAAATATTTACTCTGTTAAATCTAAAACCACACAAAAATATTTATTAAATATTTATTAAATATTTATTAAATATTTATAAAATATTAAAATAAATATAAACATTTTGTAAATATTTTATAAATATGGTGTGCTATCTGGAAAATATTATTTGAGTATTTTAGATATTGTGTTGATCTAAAAAAAATCTGAAAAATATTCAGATTTGTTCAAATTATTTCTGAAAAATGTTCCAATTCGGTCAAATATTTGAGAAATTTTCGAAAAATATTATAAAATTTATACAGAAATTCTAAAAAACTCTCAAAAAAGTTTTCACCGAAATACCTTCAGAGGCGTTCAAAGTTTGCACCACGTAGTTACTAAACGTCGCTACTGCGTCGCGAACGTCAAGTGAGTTGGCACTAATTGGCACTGTTTGTTGGTAGTGGCACGCAGTGCTGCCAGACGGGCCGGGTGCCCCTCCACCGACTAGGCTGCGCGCGCGGTTACCATGGTATAGTTTTGGCGCGATTCCTATAATTTTGAATAAAACCTATAATTTTAAAATTTAGCCGTTAGGACCGTTAGGTCCGTTAGCGGGAATCGCGCCAAAACTATACATCTATATAACACGGTACTTCGGTTATCATGGTAACCGCGCGCGCAGCCTAGTCGGTGGAGGGGCACCCCAGGGCACCCGGCCCGTCTGGCAGCACTGGTGGCACGCGCTTTTAGGTTTTAGTTGTCATCGATTCACTTGATGATAACGTAAGGTTTTTCGGACGTGTTGTCTAAGCCTTCCGTTCTTCACTCCTGTATATTTGTACCACGAGATAATACAGTCGATGAATACAGAACAAATTGTGGCAATATGGCACAATATATCAGAAAAGCGGCGTTATTTTTATTTACTCAAGAATGTATGAAGGAGTATTTCGACGAGTTCAATTTTTTCCATGGTACGTTTAATATTAGTTTTGTTGTGAATTTCTTTATGATTCTTCAACATTTGTTTTTAACGTTTTATTCTTAATGTTTCTGAAATGAGGACAGAAATGTTCACGGTGTGATTAATTAAACTTTTTACTGTTAAAATTCTTAAGTTTAACAAGAGGAACCCGTCAGCAGTACGACACCGATTTAAAAATTTTATGGGTGTGTAGTATTCACTCAAACATTTACTAAAGTAAAGCCATAAGTTGTGATATTTAGACATTCTCGAGAAAATGACGATTAAGTATTTCCAGCACCTATAGTACCATTACAGAAGAAATCTTGTTGCTCTTCTTCATTTGGACTAGCGCTCATTGACGAAATATCCATATTATCAATAAATTAATACAATGGCTTTACTGTAATAAACGTTTGAATGATTACTACACACCCATAAAATTTTATTAAAATCGATGTACTGCTGGCAGGTTCCCTTTGTAAGTTATCTGCTCTGTATACGTATAGCCTTATTATGTAATTTTCGATTATTTTATTACATGTGACAAACTTAAAATTTGTTGGCTACTTGTCATAAAATCATCAATATTAAAACTGAGTTTTTTTTAATAAATACAATTGCATGCAGGTAAAATATGATCATGAAATGTTTCAGTTGGATGCTTCAAAGCAACATTGAGCAAAGGTCTAGGACTAGGCATCATCGGAGGTTCCTTGCTTGGTTAGTAGGTTTTTTCTAAGTACAGAAATATCTGTTTATTGCTTCGTGAAAATATGTATTATTATTTTATTTTATAAATGTAATCTTATGTAACTCTCTTTCTATAACAAATAATTCTTTTCCGGTTCTTTAATTACACAGCTATCTCTACAGTATAGTTTAGTGTCTTATCTAAACAATATTTTTATCTTGCCTGTTTTATGTAAATATATTTTAATTTTTTTTGTTCTTTTTAGTGAAGATACCTCAAATTGTAAAGATTCTAAAAAATAAAAGTGGCAAAGGAATCAATATCTTCAGTGTATTATTGGATCTATTCGCTATTACCGCAATGTCTTCCTACAGTTTCTGCAGTAGTTTTCCATTTAGGTGAATAAATAATTTATTTAACACAAAATATGTATCTGTGTGTATATATGTATAACAAAAAATTTTCAGATTTCTCCATTTTTTGCACAAGTTTAATTGTTGATATTAATTTTAGTGCCTGGGGAGATGGAGTATTTTTAGGGCTTCAAACTTTAATTATTGCGGTCCTAGTAATGCATTATAACGGAGATACAGCAAAAGCAACTGCATTCCTTTCTGCTTATCTAGCAGTAATTTGCACAGCTAACAGTGGGTTAACGCCTATCCATGTTCTCTGGACGTTCCAAGCACTTAATATACCTGTTGTTCTTATTAGCAAGGTACGTAATTTAATTATTAATAAGGTACATAATTAACACTTAATGCACCCTTAGGACATTTGCCCCTTCCCTGTGCATTTCTTTTTTTTAAATATCTATTTGTATCGGTTATAATTGTAACATTTAGGGCCACTTCAACCAACCTCTGATTAATCTAATCGACCAATTAATGCGATTGATTCATTGAAATGAACCAATCGCATTTGTCTGTTATATGAAATGATGAACAAATGTGATTGGTTCATTCCAATGGATTAATTAGTCGATTAGATTAATCAGAGGTTGGTTGAAGTGGCCCTTAAAGTGTCTATGAAGTCTAGCTCTATCCTCTGTATTTTTTGGAAACAATGTAAAAATTATAAAAAGGGTAAACTTGAAAAAATGTTGATTTCTAAATGATCGAGTGACAGGAAATCCTGTATAAAAAAGAACATAATTTCTTTTTTAGATATATATGAAACAATGATTTTTAAATATATTAGTTTTAATTTTATACTGTCAAATTAATATTTGACACTATTTTTTCTGTGTAATAAAAAAACAAGGAGTTTATACTCTGTCCCTACCTTCTACATTTCGGAAACATTTAAAATTAACCGTAATAAACCGTGAAATATGTATTCGATAATTTCGAGAGGATACTTTACCCTCCCAATCCCCTTAAAAGAACAGTCCCTCGAACACATATTTCACAGTTTATCATAATTTTGAATCATTTTCGATAAACAGAGAATGGGGGTAGACTTTATAGACATCCTGTGTACAGTTTTTTTTAATATACAGAAAATAGTATCAAACATTAATACCAAATTAAAACTCTTAAACTATTAAAGTTAATATTAGTTTTAATAAATATTAATTTCGTTTATATGTGAATTTTTTGTTTAAAGTTATTGT
>QKQZ01029698.1:0-13168 GCA_003595255.1 Solenopsis fugax | reverse complement strand
ATGCGTTTACAGTATTTAAAGTAAATTTTTAACATATACCTATACAAAGATATTTCCATTTTTGCGAATTACTCCCCCTAACGAATAGCCCCTGTCTCTCCTACATATATTGTATAATTTATAAATATACAAAATACATAAAACATACAGAAATATATATTTTTTTAATTGCAGCTATAATGTATGTAGCGATAACAATGTATATAATAATTCCACTTAAACCGGTATTATTCGATATCATATGGCCTCTCAATGAATCACGACCGCGATACTTTCTGATACCCATAAAATGGAGAATAGATATGGATAAGTATTACGCACCGATTTATTGCTACCACACGAGTCTAATTTTTGTGGGTGTAACTACTCTTCTTGCTGCGGACAGTATATATATTGCTCGTATATTTCATAGTTATAGTTTATTTTCGATCGTTAAGTACGCACTCAAATAAATAACTTTTTTTCTTGTAATTCTGTTGCGTAAGATTGTAAGAATTTTATTTCACAGTCAACAATTCGAAATAATTCCAAAACCGGATAATAATATGAATGTTAGCAAATATTGCGAATGTTGCATAAATACAAATGTTAACAGATACTGCATGAAAATCGGCATGTATAAATCGGCAATCGAACAAATGATATACCAGGAATACGTTATATGTTTAAAGAAATACCAAATTGCTCTAGAGTAAAGTTCTTTTTTAAATATTCTTGTCACTGCCTGTGTAATATATTTGTAATATGTTTTTCTAATACACATATTTTTATTTACAGATTTGTCAGTTTATTGAATTCAGTGTATCATGTAGGGATATTTGTAATGTTATTAATTAACATTATGTGTTTTAGTCTGGTCACAATTCGAGTAAACATTATTAGCTATTAGTTAGGGTAAAGTTGCCTATTATGGGATAGATTTCTAATATGTGGTAGCAAGGTTTCTGCTACATTAATAAACGCATGTGTGGTTGGTACTATCATAAACTTATTACTCTTGGGGTGAAATCTATTTAGTAGAAAATTCATTATTAGATCATGCGTGCAGTCGTTGAAAAAAAAGTTTTCTGAAATTAGATGTTGTCAAGATTCATTGAGATGAGTCTTTAAACCTTGTTTATTATAAAATAAACAAATATTAGATGATAAATTTTGCATGCAGTGATGGAGTAAAGTTGTATTAATAGAAAAATACGGAATGTGATGATTTGCTTAATTATAAATATTAGATTTGGTAATCGTGAAACCGCAAAGCGTGGAATTCATAATATGAGACACTCAAAAATCTCCATTTATATTTGCACATTTTGACTTCGAGAACTTTCCAAAATGCTATAATAAAGTTTGTCATTGAGGACTTTCGAATTATGAGGCTTGAAAGTTATGGCCTTCAACATTAGCACTGAGACTTTAAAATATCTCGAAGAGAATAGATTTCGTACGTACAAAAGTTTTTGAGTATCGAAAGAGCTATTTGATTGGTCAACTAGATTTTGAGCCTAATTTGAACCTAGTAAGGTCCAAATCGATAAGATCCATTTCATATAAAAAAACCTTTATATCTCATATTAGGAACCCTTTCTTTGAACAAGCAAAATCAACTTTGATAAAAAATTTCATGTACAACAAAGTATAACTATTATCGATATCGATTACTAACTTTTGGCGATGAAACTTAAATATATTTACTATAATTTGGATATAAAAATAGGAGTTAATGATATAAATTAAATAAATTATAAGCCTTTAAAAAAAGGTATCTCATAATAGGCAACTTTACCCTATATACATTTTATAAAGAAGAAAAAAAAATAATTTTATTAATAAATATTACAATATTAACAAATATTAAAAATTAAAATAAACATGTTTATCATATAATATGATGTATTTTATGCATTGTAGCTTGTGCATGAGTCGAATGAGATAGAAAATGTAATAAAAGTTGGTATAATAACTATAGGAGTATTAATCCATCTCTTGCTTTATTGTTATTCTGGTCAAATATTAATGGATGAAAGTCAAAACGTGTTCTATCAAATGTAAGAACTTTTCTATTTTGCTTGAGTTTAATATTTATCACTATGTTGGTAATATTAGCAATTCCAGATACAAAATATTAATTGTTAAGAATATATTTTATTCACATTTTGGAAAATATGTATTTTCTGTTGAAAAAATATTTTTTTGTTTAGAAATCTGTTATATTGTATGTATATTATAAATTCAATATAGCGAGTTTGATTTTTTTCTTATAATAAGATCTTATTGTGAAATTTATGTTTCTTATGTTTCTTATGAATTATTTATATGTAAATATAAGTACATATAAATATATACAGAGTATTTTACAACCCGTAATCGAAATTTTAATATTACCGTATTACTTAATCATGTTTAAAAATCAATTATAGCTTTCCAATTAATTTAAAAATTCTATTTCGACAAAACTGTTGCGTTATAACGTATCATCTTAGCGCAATTATTCAAAATTTTCGTCAATTCGTGATGTTATTATATGTATAATAATATTCGTACAATGTGCCTATTGGAGAATATAAATTTCGTAGTATGATGTAATATGAAATATTATTTTATATCAATGGAAATGTAATTATGTGTCAAAGAATTTCGCGTTCTTATCAATTTTTCATTAAGTATTGCCAAGTTGTATGACATACAAGTATCTTTTCTCTGAAGTTGACGATCTTGTGAATCATTGACATCTCGTGAATTTAAATAATCCATTATAATTATTTTTAATGTCCTGGAATATTTTTATATGATTATGACATGTACAATGCTTATACAATGTACTAATTTATGTTTAAATACAATTCAATCAATGAATCATTTCAATATCATCGTAATTACTTCAATGTAATAACAACTTTACAAAAGTGCAAGAGCACCCATTGTCATTGTACCATCACCGAGCGCGTGATCTTTAGACTACCTGATTCGCCTACTGTAAATACTTCTCATTTAAAAAGTATTATAGCTTCGATATTTTCGTATTAGGATTTTCGTCTTATTTTTAAGTAAGAAATACGGTATTAAAATTTTGATTATGGGTTGTGAAACACCCTATTAATGCATTTTATATACTATACAGTATGTAAATACAAATGTTATATTATAAACTTAAAAAATTGATTTATAATTGAAAAGCAGCGCTTCTTATTTGCTTCTTATAAAAAAGATACATAAAAATTTTAATTTTTGAATCAAATGTACAATAGTTATCTACGAAAAATGAACAAAAAATTGTTAAATTTATATTTACAGATACGCTTTAGAATGGTATGCATTATCACCGAGATTTAAATCGCTGATACTTATAACTCTTCGGAAAAGTCTTACACCTTGTCGCTTAACAGCTGGCATATTTTCATTATCAATGGCGACTTATGCTGTAGTAAGTATGAGTTTTAAATTTTTACTTGCAATGTACAGAAGACAACTTATGCATATCTTTATATTTTCTTTAAGATGCTGCGAGCAGGGATATCCTACTTTATGACATTTTTATCACTCAAAGATTAATTAATTCCACATATTTATAGTCTCTCTTCTTAATTCTGGATTAAAATATTTGAATTATTATTAACATTGTCAAAGTTCCCTCAATCGTAAGAACTTCTTACGATTAGATGCTTTTTGTTTTGACACAAAAACACTTTAAAAACGTATTGTACTTATATTTATATTCTATCACATTTCACGTTAATAAAGTACATGTAATTAAAATATGAGTTCTCGAAATGTGTTATTCACAATGTGTTATATTCATAATTTTAAATTTTCTCATTATTTTCTCTATAATAAAACCGAGGTATACGTAAGACAATAATGAGAGTCAAAAACGAACTCACGGCCCGCCGACTATAGAACTAATCGATTACTCTTACTCATAATTTTGTATTAGTATTTGTAACCGCAAAAATTGATCAATAAATTAACAAGTCAAGGCACGACAGGGAAATGTCCCTCCTCATTTTCATTCTGACTCATCTTCATACGGTAGCTAGATCGTGCTAACGATTCTTGACATCCTATAATTTTATATTGTTGGAAACTTGGACTTGCAAGAAATGCTAGCACATGTTGTGCGTGTCATTCATAGCGTACCACTCAAGCAGCAATATCATGCTAGTGCATGTTCTACGACAGTACAATGTCAATAAAATATTTTTGTCATACGTGGGTCTTTGGCCGTTACAAAATAAATTCATAAGAAGTTTGTTACCGATTTCACTTCTTGTGATTCATATGAGTATCTTTCCATTCGAGGTAATACGTCTCAACAAATATATTCATTTACATGAATTTAAGTAGTGCCTAAAATGCAATTCTAATATTGTATATCTTTTTAAGTATATGATATATATTTAATAATTTGGATTAATATTACGATTAGATATTAACGTTATATGATCATTGGGAAGATAAACAATTGATTTTTGAAACTTTTCATTACATTACCGGAGTAATCATGTTTATCTGTAAGTTATTTAATGAGTTTTGGAATTATGACAAGGTATGTGTATTATAAATATATTACTGATTTATTTATATCTTTTTAATTATTATTTTAACGAAACTATTTGTTATGGTCAGGTACGATGTTTATATCAAACTATGGAAAACCATTGGAATATATTTACAAACGAATTTGAAATGCGTATTCTTAAAGACTATTCTAGTAAATCACGAAAAATTATAATATTTTATTCAAGTGAGTACATGCAAAGAATCTTGTTCTCAGAATCTTCAAGAATTGAAATCTTAAATGGAAACTCCTATTTTTTATTACATATTCTTAAAGTTGGTGTCAAGATGGTGTTTCCGAAACACTGGTTACAAACCCTTTTTGCTTGAGATCTTCCTGAGTTATGAACCTTTAAAGGTTTAAGTACCGCCGGTGCGTTATCTAAGGTATACCGCGTGGAGGTGGCACGGTCGGATATCCACCTCTTCGAGAGGCTTGATCAAAATAAGTCCTTGTGTGACAAATTCTTGTTAGATTTCAAAGTTGACCTTCACGGTGTCCTTCAAGGTCACATGAAGGTCATTTCAATATAACCATATAATAGACCACTTTATATACTAAAATTTTGTATTGAACATTTTCTTCCATAATCATTATTTTTCAAGATATTTGACCGTTACGGAACTTTCTCCTATCACTGTATAAAATATATATTTATGCATTTATAAATTATAAATATGTATTCAATATAATTACAAATGAGTATAAATTCATAAATACATATATTGTATAAAATATATATATTGTACATACATATTATACATATATTGTATAAAATTACAGTTCTAATATATTCAGCGTTAATACCGTATTTAATACCTCCATTTACAACAATATTACTCGATATCATATGGCCTCTTAACGAGTCACGACCGCGAGTCTTCTCAATGTCAATAGAATGGAGAATAGATATGGACAAGTATTACATACCGATAGTTTGCTACCAGACAATTTCAATAGTGACGGGTATAATTATTGTGGTTGGTGTCGACAGTATATATATTACCCGTATCTTTCACGCTTCTAGTTTATTTTCGATTGTTAGGTATGTATATAAGTAACTTTTTTTTTCAATTTTATCGTGGAAGATCATAAGAATTTTATTTTACAGTCAACAATTGGAGATGATGTCAAAACCGGATATGAAAGTGAACCGATGCTGCGGATGTATGAATGTAAACGTTAACAGATGTTGCATGAATGCAATATTTAAATCAGCAAGCGAGCATGTGATATACCAGGAATACGTTATATGTTTAAAGAAATATCAGATTGCTTTAGAGTAGAGTTTTTTCAAACAATTGTGCAATTGTAATTTATTTATAATACATGTTCATAATATATTAAAATATATAATATTATTTACAGGTTTGTCGATGTACTGAATTCAATGTATCGAGGAATGACATTCATCTCGTTGGCAACTGGTTGTATGATTTTAAGTTTAGGTGGAATTCAAGTAAATATTTTAAGCTATTATTTATAATATACTTTTTATAAAGAAAAAAATTAATACAAGAATCAAGACTCGTAAAATTGTCAAAATAACTGTAGAAAATTCGGCAAGTACGAGCGCGGTCGACAGTGCGCAGTAAATAATAACTATAAAAGTTATGTATCACATAAGACTTTAATGATCATATTTCGGCTCATCCTTCGAGCCATCTTCAGCCCTAAGTTAACAGTGATATGAAACGAAGCAGCTGATGTTGAAGCGAGAAGCTTCCTCGTCAGGAAAATGTTACAAATTTAAGCGAGTTGTTAAACCCGAAAATAATGAACATGACTCAAGCTCAACAATTGTCAATTCATTACAGATTCTGGCGTAAAAGAGTATACCATGTGCCCACAATTGAATATATTAATAATAATAAAATAAATCTACAAAATAAATTAAAATTGAGAGCGAGCGTTGGGCACATCTAGCACGCACGATAGTCACAATTACAATGAACTCAACATCAGCTGCTTCGTTTCATGTCACTTAACTTATACTGAAGATGGCTCGAAGGATGAGCCGAAACGTCCAGTGATCATTAAAGTCTTATGTAATACGTAACTTTTGTAGTTATTATTTAATGTGCACCGTCGACCGCGCTTGATTCGTATTTGCCGCATTTTCTATTGTTATTTTGAAAAATTAATATTATTTTATGAATAATTACGAAAATGTTAACAAATATTAAAAATTATATACACATTACGTAATATAATACATTTTATATGTTATAGTTTGTATATGTATTGGGTCAATTAGAAAATGTAATGAAAAATGGTGTACTAATCACAGGTATATTAATACAACTCATGCTCCTTTGTTATCCTGGTCAAAAGTTGTTAGATGAGAGTCAAAATGTATTCTACAAAATGTAAGAATTATTCTATTTTGCTTCAGTTTATCATTAATGCTGATGATTTTAGCAGTAAAATGTTAATTGTTGCGCGCACATTTCTATGTACATTTTTTTGGAAATTATATGATATTTTTTACTGAAAAAGTATTTTTTTATTTATAAATCTATTGTTTTAAAATTGATAACAAGTTTGAGCTTTGCTTATACAATAGTGTAATTTTAATATAAAATTTTTGTTTCTTATGCATAAATTATTTATGTGTAGATAAAAAATAATATGAATAATATTAATATATGTTTTATACTATACAGAATATATGCAAATATTATAATTTTTTAATAATGAGACTTTTTCTTTAAAAATTGATTTGTAATTGATAAGCAACGCTTATTCGCTTGCATTTTATAAGAGAAAGACACATAAAAACTTTAATTTCTTATTCAAATATAATTATCCATGAAATGTGAACGAATTCTTCAATTTATATTTATAGATACGCTGTAGAATGGTATGCATTCCCATCGAAATTAAAATCGCTGTTGATTATAACTCTTCAAAAAAGTTATATACCTTGCGGCTTAATAGCTGGTAACTTAGTTTCATTATCAATGGCGACTTATGGTACAGTAAGTACGAGAATCTTGAATTTTGTACTTGCAATGTATAGAAAATAATTTATATATACCTTTGTATTTTATTTAAGATGGTGCGAACAGGCATATCCTCTTTCATGACATTTTTATCACTCAAAGATAGTTAGTTCCAAACATTTTGTAGAATTGTTTTAATGTCGCTAAACCTTACGTAATCTTTACGTAATCTTTGGGATATAGTAATCATTAGAAACTGATTTAGATTTCGCCTATTGTTAGCATTTTAGAATTTACATTTGCGATTACATTTGCACGACTTAGTTGCAATTTATGGTAACAATTGTGGGCGTAAAACAAGCATCTGATCAATAAAACAATAGGGGTGGTGAACATAGGATGCATATACGTTCTCCCCTCTCATAGCTATTACGTTGCGTCTTTACTGCATCACGCGATATTATTTTAGTACGTGATATGCTTAAAAAAATATACGATAAGTACTACTTTAGAACACGAGAGAAGTAGAACGTCAGTTGTATAGTAATATGGTATTACGGCGGAAACAGCTATTTCGCGCTGACAATTCCTGATATTCCATAATTTCTGACAGCATGAATTTAACAAAGAGTCTATGGCACATGTAACACGCATCATTCGTATCGTAGCTACTAAACAGGAAACAAAATATTATGCTGGTGCACGTTCTACGAGAATACAATGTTAATAAGATATTTTTGTCACGCTTAGGTCTTTGGCCGTTCCAAAGTACGTTTGTGAGAAATTCGTTACCGATCTTTTGTCTTATACTTGAAATAAGTTATTATTCGTCCGAGGTAATGTGTATCAACCAATGTTCAGACACAGTCAATACAATATATCATACAATAGCCCTCTTTCGCCACATGTGTTTCGGTTTAAAAATTGACGTTACACATAGATTTTAATGTTGCATGATCATCGAGACGATTCGCAAATGGTTTTTGAAGGTTGCTATCAATTTGTTATAACAACTGCCTTTATAGTAAGACTATGGAATGAGGTTTGGAATCGCGACAAGGTAAGTTTTCTAACTAATACATGTGTTACTCAAATTTACCATTATCTCAGTATGATTTTTATGGATATACTCTACTGTTACGATCAGTTCCGTCGCTTATACGAAGCCATGAACGATCACTGGGATATATTCACGAATGAATTAGAAGTTCGTATTTTAAAACATTATTCTAATATATCGCGGAAGTTTACGATAGTTTATTCAAGTGAGTACACAATAGCGTAACACAATTTTCAGAATGGCAATAACGAGAACAGCGATAATTACGAAATATGATGCGTTTAAGATTATTAATGTGGAAAAACATGTGTTTCACAAAATTGCAGCTATGATGTACCTTTTAAGTTCAATGTTTATAATAATCCCGTTGACACCGACGTTCTTAGATATCATATTGCCTCTTAACGAATCACGTCCACGAATCTTAGCGATCGAAGTTGAATTCAGAGTAGATACAGACGAGTACTTCGTGCTAATTTTTTGTTACACTACTGCTATGATTGTGGTGGGTGTAAGTGTAATGGTGGCTGCCGATACAATGCATTTCACATGTACCACTCACGCATGTAGTTTATTCTCAATTGTCGGGTAAGTTATGTCGCAGGCAACACGCATATGATCGATACTTATGTTATTTTGAGAAATGCTTCATAAGAATCACAAGTATTTCGCAGTGAACAAATTGAAAATATTACATCGACACAATATGTGCGAAAGTGCGAATGTGACTTGAACGAAGAGCATAAGTTATCGATGAAAGAGCAAGTGATATATCAGCAATATGTTATGTGTTTAAGAAAGTACCAGATTGCATTAAAGTAAGCCATGTTTTCTCAAAATCATTTTTCAAAGATTATATAATATTTTGTGTATAAAACAATAAGTTGCTATAAGATTGCTTTGCTGTGATTGATTCTTAGGTTTGTCGATATATTGAATTCAACGCATCAAACAGTTGCAGTATTCTTCTTATTATTGATTTGTGCGACTTTAAGTTTGATTGGAGTTCGAGTAAGAATCAAATAATTATTTTTCAATAAAAAATGTATTATACAAAGCAAAAATAAATAATATACATATCTTTTTAATTTTTTTTTAGATAAATTGTATTGAAAATATATTTTGTATAAAATATATATTAAATGTAGAAAAATGATATTCTGATAGTAGAATTTATTGTTACGCAAATTTCTTGAAATTTTTGATCATTTTTTTATATACTCGTATTATAGATCGTCTATGTCTTAGGCCAACTCGAAGAAATGATCAGATTTACGTTTATAATTATAGGAGCGTTAATGCAACTATTGATCATGTGTTATTCTAGTCAGAAATTAATAGACGAAAGCGAGAATATATTCCATCGAGCGTAATAATTATTCTATATTCTTAAATACATTTATAATATATACGCATTTACAAACGTGCACTTCAGAATATATTTTGTTAAAACGATATTTAAGATAAATTGTGATTTTAATTTTAATAAATCGGACATTAATTGTTGATATTCTTTCGTCCGTAAGTGAGAAAATCCGGAACGATTTTAAAGTAAAATTTATCAAAATCTTAACATCTATCTTGGAACTTGTTTTTCAGGTATGCAGCGGATTGGTACTTGTTCTCACCGAGATTAAAATCGCTGCTAATTATAACTCTTTACAGAGGTATTGTACCGTGCAGTTTAACTGTAGGTAAATTCTGTCCGTTATCAATGTCGACTTATGCCGCGGTAAGTACAAGTCTCTCCAAGTATACATATATGCAGTTTATGAAAAATGACATACACATTTCTATATTCGATTTAAGGTGATACGAGCGGCCATGTCTTACTTCACGGCATTTCTGTCATTTAAAAATTAATTTATTCAAATTTCCAATCGAAGACAACTCTAGGTTTACTTTAGAACTATTATTTTTCGAAGATAGTTTTATACACGTTCACATGTATTTTGCATGCATATATATATTTATTTTAAAATTTACGAAACTTACTTGATTTCCTGGTACCACACCGCCCCAAAATGCAACATCTACAAACGTTTTCGCATACGCTTCTCTCGCTTTAACTTTGAGATTATCTAAAGTGGTAGTGGGCGGAATAGAATTCCTATAACATGAGATAGATACGTCTGTAAGTAATTTCACTATTCAGACGATCGTTTTTATGTAGGAGAACGTAGATTATTACAAAGGCATATCCGCGATCGTGGTGACACCGCCAGCCGCGGCCGCTCGTGTTGCGGTGTGAAATCCTTCCCATTCGGTTCTTCCGGGCTCATTTATATGCACGTGGGAGTCTATTATTCCAGGCATTAGCACTAACGAGCCGCAATCGTTAAACCGAATGCCGGGATACTTCTGAAACGTACACGTCGATTCGCGTTTCGTTTCCTGTTTCGAATGATCGATGCGAGACTCACCTGTGACAAATATCGTACAACGTCTTCACCGGTGTCGTACGATATTTCCTGTATTTTTTCATCGCACACGACCAATGTGGCCGGTCGGACGCTATTTGCGAAGACTGCTCGTTGAGACACGAAAGCGCAGATTCGCGAATCTTCTTGAAATTGCATGGCGAGTCTAGAGCACGATCGAGTACTGACTGCATTTGCGACGCGTAATTTGTGTCTATAAATAGTTTAGAGATTGAATGTCTTATCAAGTCACACAACAGAGTGTATTTGATATACATATATGAAAGCACATGCCATTGGATTGATATGATGTCATTATGATGTATTACGAGCAAACAAATGCAACTGCAAGATTCAGAGTTATTATTATTTTCTATTAAAAAGGAATTTATTTATCAATCTTCTTACAGTTTCTATAATTATATATATATATTTTTTTAGACTTACAATGAGACTTCGCTTTTCGAACTTGAGACTGATTGAGTATCGTGTATACAGTGCATTGAAATCTTGAGGAACTTTCGCTGCAGTTTGAATAATGTCTTTTCATAGGACTAGAAAAGATGTTTTATTTTTTTGGGAATTTTTTAGAAAACGATTTTTGGAGTATACAATTAACATGGTAAACACAAAATTTAACTATAATATCCTATCAGTGAATCTTGAGAGTATACATTCTTGATGCATGGGTAAAGGCACAATATTAATTTTGATTATAAAATATTAATAAATATAAGAAATTGTAAAAAATGTATCATGTTTTTTTCTTGGGCATTTGAAACTGAACTGAATTTGCATTTACTAATGCTGCAGCTTGAGTTAGAAAGTGTAAAAGAAATTATTTTTAAATTTAAAACAAGAAAGAACATGGTGCGATTGTCATTCATTGACATTATTCTTATACATATTCTCAACTGTCGTGTCACGCGACATCAGCGTGCAAAAGTTACTCTGAAAAGATATGCACGAAGTTATAATCTACTAAGCATAGCATCTAGTCAGTTTAATAGCATCTAGTCAATTTTTGAAATACAAGTAATATAACTGATGCTACGACTGCTGCTACGACTGGTGCTACGAAATGATATCCCGTAATTTTATAGTTCTACGACTTCTAGTTTGTCGTTCCAACTCGTGTCGTGAAATCGATCGGGCGGCTCATGTCGCGCTCCCTCATTTTCGTTATAGCTCGCAAAACGAGCAGAAGGGAATCATGCTAGTGAATATACTTCGGGAGTACAATATCAATAGAATATTTTTGTGCTGTCTTGGTCTTTGGCCGTTCCAATGTAAACTCGTGAGATGTTGGTTACCAATGTTGTTGTTTGTAATTCAAATAAGTCACTTGCCATTTGAGGTAATACGATCATTATATTTTCTCACAATCAGTATATTCAATTAAATTCAACTAGTCTTTAAAAATGTTTATCACGTCAAAAGATAATGCTTTTCTCTGTATAACATATTTGATAAATTATAATTTGTCTGTGTAGATAGTAACATTATATATACACAGACACAATGGGCAAATAATTTTTGAAAGCCTATATCAAATAATTGTATCAACGGCTTTCCTCGTAAAGTTATTAAATCAGCTTTGGAATCGCGACAAGGTAATTATCTAAAACATTACACAATAGATTTCCTCATTTTCTTCATTAATTTTTATTTAAATAAATTTTTTGTATGTATATATTTAATCATGTTGATACACGGAAAAAACGGTTTTGCTAAAGTTTGATTAGATACAGATCTGAAAACAATTATGTTGGATACTCAAGTTGGTTGCTAGAATGTCAAAACTTTTTGCAGAATTTGCTTGAACGTTCTTTGTAATTATTTTGATGGTTCAACAAAATTATTTTCAGCTCTGTAAATTTTTAGATACTTCACCAAGTCCGTTTATTCTGTGCATGTGTTTTTTTGCAATTAGTTTCGTCGTTTATATGAAATTATGGAAGATCATTGGAATATATTTACAAATGAAATTGACGTTAGAATTTTGAAAAGTTATTCTCATATATCATACAAATTTACAGTATTTTACTCAAGTGAGTAAATTATATAGTACTAGGAAAAAAAATTGATACACTGAAAGAAATCGTTTGGTGAGATTAACCAAAGTGTAGTTAACCCTTAAACACACCGATCTTGTAAAATACGGAAACACATTTGCGGGTCTGAGAGACTT
>QKQZ01029687.1:0-25901 GCA_003595255.1 Solenopsis fugax | reverse complement strand
TATATTGAAACGTATATTGTAGAATCACAAAACCTACTAATCATTGAACAGCGTATCAAGTATTTTATTTGATATTGTCATAATATTGCCATGGTATTGAAACATAAAGTACTAAGAATACTATATTTACCTTTTTGATTGCAATCCTGTGATTCAAACAAGGATGCATCATTTTCTTTATTGCACTCTGCCAATTGCTGATCTTCAGTTCGTCTCAACTTGTGCATATTAGCACTGTATATCAACTCTTCTCTGTAATACAAAATATACAGATACTTATATTATCTTACAACTATAACTTTACTCTTAGGGAAAATTTTTATCGCTCGCACTTATTCCTATTTCCTAATTACATGGTTTCAACAGCATATATTCCACTTTCTACTTACACATCTCCAGTTATTCGATATATTTCCTGAATTTCCTTATTTTTACCAGCATTTATACATAACAATCCATTTCGGATTAAGAGCTTTATATATTGCACGGTGTAGGCATCATCATCTGAAAATGAGAGATAAAAATTTATTAATTTTCTTTTACATTTTGAAATATGAAACAAAATTTATTTTACAAACTGGAAAGCAAGTAGATTTAATCATAAAAAAAGATAACTGTAGGTCATTTCAGTCCAGACAACTCAAAGATCTTTTTTAGACACTAGTATAGCTAACACCATATATAGAATGCAGTAAATGAAATTATTGTTACATATCTTCAAACTTAAGGAAACTCTAACATGGTTTTTTACTCTGTAATGATTTCTAGACATAAAATTCTCAACATTTTTTCAAACATTACACTGGAATAACCTCAAAAACCAAAATCACACGTATGCATGTACTTACTCTTTAATTTTTCGTATAAAGTTAATTCAGCTGGATCAATTGATAGATTAAATATTTCGTCATTGACTTTAAAGTCAATAGTCAGTGCCACAATAAATTTATAAAACAGCAACAAAATACCACAAGAAACTGCACTGAAAATAATGCGAATGTTTAGCTGGCAGTGCAAGAAACTCGCACTTTCGATGCACTCGGCGAGTTTCCAGTGCGCACTCAGTGCTGCTCAGTGAAAAACGCTATGAGAGTAAACGAGAAAAGGATGCTAGAGTTCTTGAATGGCCTATCCAAGTTCATGGAACAAAAACGCCAAGGGATCCCTAAGCCTATTGCACAATGAAAAGGACAGGAAATAACAACAGGCAATAAATTTCAACCAATCAGAGGCCGCAAAAAATATCTATGAATCAATCAGAAGTTGCGAAATTTATTGTCTATTATTTTCTGATGCCTATTCTTTTTATTGTGCAATAGGCTTTATTCCTGTAACATAGCATAACTGTATCTTGCCTTTAAGCCTAATGTAAAATGAAAAACAGGCAATGGCAACAGGGAATAAGTTCAATATGTTGATCAAAGAACTCTATATGTTTTCCTTATTTAACATATTGAATTGTTCCTTATTCCCTGTTGCTATTGTCTTTTCATTGTGCCTTAGGCTTTATTCTCTGCCTGTGAAGCTCATAACAGTGCTGCAACGATCTTCTTAACGCATTTTTGTTTCTTATTATATAAAGTGTTAATGTAGATATGTTTGACATATGTTTCCAATTTCAATAGGATTGTTTAATATTATTATGTTGATTTAATAATGCATATAGATCGGTATAGCACTGTTATGACTTCACAGAGTCTATAAGATAGAGGATGATAGGTAAAATAGAAGTTCTATTCTTTTATTCTCTTTCTCACTCTATCGAGACGATGGAGACGTTTTAGCTCGCGAGTGAAGTTTTGTTTTCTACTATAGATGCAAATTAATTTTAGAGATACTTGACATAGAAAAAGAGAGATAAGTGTTAGGAATATTCGAATTCGAAGAACTGTATTTTGTATTGCAGGCCGACCAATTGGCTGACGAGAAGATATTGCAAACCTAAACAGAAAAAAATAGACAAACATCCGAGCCATGACGAACTCCGCGCCCAAGTTAGATAATGCCAAGGTGGATCGGCAGGCCTCGCCGAAAGTCGGGTATCAGCCCCAGCACAACTTCTATCAGAATCGTTCCAATAGTAAATCATCGCCGTTCCTATACAAAAACGGCCGTCACGCGGTCAGAAACTCTAAAGATGGACGACAAAGCTGCAGCCCGTACAGCTCGTCGTCCAAAAGCGCGAGGAACTCGCCGCAGCAGCAGCAGCAATCACCACAACAGCAGCAATCACCACAACAACAACAGCAGCAGCAGCAGCAGCAGCAACGTTGCGAGCAGCGCAGTCCGAGCAGCAGCCCGACCAACAACTTCTACGCGGGCGCCAAGTTCTCGGAAACGCCGTCGCCCGCGAGCGTGCCTAAGCCGCCAAGTCGTTGGACGAGCAGCAGACTGATGAGCAGCTGCTGCCAGTCAGACAAAGCGTGCGAGTACACGAGGCAACTGCGCATAGTGCTGAACGTCCAGGCCTGATACCCGAAGACCAACGCATACACCAGCGACGCGCGAGGGGAGAGATGGCGACCGTCAGCAGCTCCTAGAGAATCAGGTATGATAGGGAGTCATCATCGGTAAAAAAAAAAAATCATCGACCAAGAAGATTGCGAGAGTGAGAGAAGACGATGATACGGACGACGATGATGTGGATGAATGTGAAGATTATTATTATGACGATGACGATGATGGTGACACCGTGTGCGGTCCACATACACACGGGTTTCGATTTTATCGCGCGAATGGATAACCCGTAATCCGTTCTTTACGCTAAGATATACATCCAGCATACAAACTTTAAACCTTAACACAGAAAGACTATGCACCGCGGGGGGTTTACGACGCGGTGCATCGGTGGGTCCCGATGCCGCGATCGATGTGTGCACGCGAGAGATACATTATATATGTATATATATGCGTTCTGGAACTCCCATCACGCGCCATCATTGTGACAAAATGTAAGTAATACTGTATTTTAGATTATCGTATACCGCTAAACTTACAAAAGAAACACAAGGAGAGCCCCACGTACATATACATATATTATCTATATAACATCCGAATACACTCAGAAAAGTATAGAGTACATCCTCAGTCTGACGAGACGATAAGCGCGGACGAGCGAAGCTGCGCTTCGTGATTTTGTCAAACGATGGACTTCAATATCGTCGCGTTGAAGGAAAAAAAAGAAAAAAAAAAGAAATTGAGCATCCGACGATTTTTCGCGGCCGCTCTTTCCAAAGCGACTTTCGGAAGTTCGCGCCGAGACACCCGATGTTCCAGTAACGCACGTTTTTATTATCCCCTCGTGCTCTCTAACCGTCGACATTAGAAATGAACGACGACGCCGTACGTAATTTACTGTACGGAGATGCTGGACAAACCATTTGTTTAATAGCCGCCCGACTCATCAGTATACTTCTTTGTTAACAGTTTTTTTTCGCGAACTCTTTATCACTTTGGTGGTACTTTCGATTGTGAAGAGACATGGCTTCGTACAGGAGATTTATTTCAGGCAACTTTTTTTTTAATTTCCGTTTACTTTTTTGGTTGAAGATATTTTTATTTTCTTACTATTCTGCTACTCTCTGCTATTCATTAACTCTTTACGTGAGATAAGTATAGAAGATGTAAGTTTTGAGTTTTGTAGTGCGAGTGAGTTAATTGAACGTGACCGACATGAGGGAAAGGAAGGAGATTGGGAGAAAAAAATCTGAGTGACAGGCGAGAATCGAATGGATGCTTTTGTTCGTGTGGATGCTTCGCGGATACGTTATGATATTGTCATAACGTTTGCGGAAAATTCACATTTCAATCACACTTCTCGTGCTCTCGATTTTCTACGGATATTTCAACAAAATCATTAAATGAATTGCATGTAACGTAAATTTAAGATTTATTTTTACGATAGCAGAAAAAAGTAGAGAGACAGATGGAGATTTGGCGGGTTTTCCATTGTAAATGGAATGATCAAACATCTTTCTCATTTATAAATACATCTTCCTCTCATTTATAATCTCGATTCATAACAGTGCAAGCATTGCTCATTGATTGTCGCGACGATTGTTGTTATACATTTGAAAAATTATTAACATACATCAATGCTTCATTTGGACACAGATATCAAGGAGAACATTTTTAAGAGGGAAGATAATATTAGCGTCGCGTAATTGGTCTGATTATTCTGATTAGCTAACGCGGGACTAGCGATTGTCTGTCCCTTCTTAGAACGCAGTCGTAACAGAAAGACAGGATAAGGACATTTAAAAGAGCAATACGCAGTTGCGTCCTTAATGGGAAGATCACCAAGTAGATTTAAAAGCAGGAATAACAGTTAACGGTAACGGACGTTAACTCGACCCGTCCTTGAAGAATTGTCCCTCGTGCGAGTTTCTGGGAGTCTTTTTTTTTATGCTGACAGGTATAGGAAGAAGGGCGTCTTTTTCGTTGTTTACAATGCTTTACGGGCGGAATTGTCATATCAAACTCGCACCACTTCTATCTATATACTGGACACATAAATGGAATTACTCTATAGTATGATAACGATAATATTTAAGGGTAAATATATAAATAACAATGGTAGTAGTAAGCTAAGGCCTTAACAATATCATAGCGTGGAGAATACGATCGATTTGACGTTGCACAATCAAATCGATAGTGTGGTTTAGATTTTCAAAAAAAATTTGTGTTATCTTCGTGTTTTTTTTTCTTCTAAGACAAAATTATTTCAAGCCATAGACTGAGCAAAATTTTTTGTCGTAGTGTTTTAATTAATGTTTATTTTTTTTTTTATGTTTCTTGATATCTTGTAAATGATCCTTTGCAATATCTATGTCCATTTTTCTCCTTTTACGTCAATTGCTTTCTTCGGTAGGCGATTAATCTTAGGTAAGAACGAGTTTTGCGAGACGAGTGTGATTGTGGGACGCGCGAATGAGTTAGAACGCAAAATCGAGAGTCTGATATCAAAACGCGCGATTTCGATTTTTTCGATTACTCGCTCGGTATTTATAGTTTTGTAAGGTGAAATTCTCGAATCTATTGCAACATGCAACAGCCGATCTCGGCTGATTTGATCTACGACGTTGAAAATTATCGAAGGAAAATGATTCTACGTAATGGAGACAATGTGGGTGTTTATCATAAACTCGCGCGAGACATTTTTTTTCTTTTTTCCATCTATCGGCGTCGTGCGCGACTAGGCTTAAAGAGAAAGAAAGAGGAAATCAATAATCCCAGGATAAATACGCGCGAACGAGAGTTTGGTAACTCGTTTTCCGTTCGCCCTCACAATTCAACTTGCGTGCGTAAGGATTACGAATGATTATCACAGCCCAGAGATTTTTGTTTTTTTTTTATACGCTCAATGTACGCATTTTCACGTTCGAAATTTAATTTGCTCGCTGATAACGAATGCATATACGTGTCCTGACATGAGAATCGGTGAAGTAAAACGGGACGGTCGCGCCGGAGCCTCATTTTACGTGACGGTACAAGGAGCTGAAACGAGTTAAATTGCAGAGTAGAGTGCAAATTATTTTGCATCGTATATATTGCCCTTTTTTTTATTTTTTATCATTCTTCCGCGGGTTGGACAACAACATACGGGACGATACCGACTAATGTCTTGGAGGTCCAAGATATTATTCCAGTATTGTTCCACATGTTGTTGATAAATTTGCGTTTGTATCTCGAGACCGCCTTTTGAGTAACGTGTGTGTATTTAAACGTGAACTTTTAAAGAGGCGGTTTCAAACTGGTGTATACGTTACACCATCTCGTTCTGAATTGAATAAAAATTTGACGAGCCAACTTTTATCGAAGCTCTCTCAAGCCAGGAACTTATTAATACGTAAGTTTTCAATCAGATTGGATCGATTCTAATACGTATCCGCGTATGCACTTGCTGCATATAGCCTCCGGATTTGATTTGCGACAGACAAATCAGCTCCTTGTTATACAGAACCATCTACATCACATTTATTTATAAATGCCTCTGGAATATTTTACATTGCTTTTCAACGAAGCATTCGTATTGCAATATTATTTTAAGCGTCATCGATAAATTGGCCCCCCTTTTTTTTAAGCATTTATTTTTTTTATACGTTGTTTTTTTGTAGGCGCATCTTCATTGCCGCTTCCCATACACGGTTCTCGCAAATGGTAGCAATTTTAACGGAGCCGGCGAGTCGGTTTAACTCGATCGTTTCTGTGAACGACTTCGAAAAGGCGCAGCAACGTCTCGAGGCATCGCGAACCGTTCAATCGCAAGAGTCTTCGGAGCCAGTTACGATAGCTAGTTCAACGCGCTAGGTCCGAAAGCTTTCGGTCTCGACGGTGCGCGGGTTCAGGGTCGGATAAATCCTGTCTTAGAACCTCGCGGTAGATCTCTGGGACGAGAAGGAAACGAATTAAACACTGCCGTCCGGTAAGAGGAAGAGGGAGATGTGGAGCAAATTGAAGAACGTTGGGTGTATCAATAGTCGCGAAGATGTGTGCGCCGATCAGCCACGCGATCCCCGAATAACGATGTTGTAAATACCAGCTGCGTGAACGAAACCTGTAGCTTCGATCGTAAAGGGGGAGAAAAAGGCGGTATCCTTCTATCTCGTGAAGTTCGATCGCGAATCGAACGCGGGGCACAAACACAAGGACTCCTCTTGTCCTTGCTCCCCTGAAGATTCCAGGAGCGCGTCGCTGGCGTCAACACGAACATTTCTTGTGTGTGTGCGTGCGTGCGTGCGTGCGTGCGTGCGTGCGTGCGTGCGTGTGTGTGTGTGTGTGTGTGTGTGTGTGTGTGTGAGAGAGAGAGAGAGGCCACGTGTAAAAATCAGGATTTTTTTCGGAGGGCGGTGATGGGCGCCAGGCTCGAATTTTCCTCGTCAATCTTTTTTACGGCGCGAATGTACAACCGACAGAAAAAAAAAATATGCGGAAGATGAACGAGAAAGACGAAAACGAGCAGGGGAGGGGGGGGTGAGACCATGAACGACGGAGAGCAATCGTTTAACGAAAAGATGAGTCTATGTGAGAAATTAGCTGTGATGATGATAGTTCACTTTTAATGGATAATACTAATCGATATAAAGTACATATATCTATATACACATATATGTATGCCCATACGCGCGTGTACGCGCGCATGTATTATATATATTATATATAAGATTTTAAAAAATCATAGAGAAAAACAACAAAGTAGTTTAGGTTAACGATAAGGTAACGACTTTATTAGTTGGGTAAAAAGAAATTGTCGCGATGTAGGTAGGCTAGTGAAGAGGGAGGGAGAAGGGGAGAAACGCGTTTTCGCATCTTCTCTCTTTCTCTCGCTCTCTCACGAGAGAGAAGGGAGGGGGGGATGCAGCATTCGTATTCTTCACGCTTTAATATTAAACATAAATTTTTGATGGCGATACAAATCAGTAGTGGAGACGCGCTCGGAGATTCGAGGATGAATGGTAGGCGCGAGAGGAAACGTTGACAAAAATAATTGTTAACTTGACTCAATTTTTCCATTTCATTAAATTTCTTCAAGTAGTCTTTTAGGTATTTGAGTTTATGGCTTTAAAATTCAAGTATTCATGTATTTTTTTTAAGTTCACGGCTTTAAAATAAGATAAACGGACATGTACCTTATTATATCCGAATGCTTGCACAAAAATCAAGGTTTAATTGTAATCTTGAATCTTTAAAGATTACAATTTTAATATCATAACGAAAATATTTGAGATTAATAATAATAAGGACTTGTGTGCAAGCGCCCGGATGTAGATACGTGTCCGGTCGATCTAGGGATTTCTACCTTACGATCCGTCGTATAGTGAGGTAAACACGTACATACACACATACAAATATAGCTGATAATACGTTACGTGCCAATGCGCGATTGGGTCGTCCCGAAAGGACGTTGATCGATCGTGATCCCCGAAGAAAGTCCCTGGGGGACTTCGGGCGAAGCCGCAATTTTCTTTCATACATGGGAAGATCGGCAGAGACGCGGGACGACCCGTTTATCGATCAACAATCAATTGTGATATTGTGACGTATAAAATCGCGATAGGCTCGGGCTTAATTAAAGGGTAGACGAGATCGCCTCCCGACGATATCGCGAGGGCAAGCGGTTTAGGTCGTCCTCATGACCGAGTTTGGCGTTACGTCTGTCGCGACACGGAGGAAATCGACGAGATCTGGATGATGTTTCGTCGACGAATTTTCGATACGTGACTATGAGACATTTCTCTGACAATTGACGTTCACCGCGTTGTTGTCACGGATTTTACGAGCGAAACCAGAGGCGCAAAGTCGAAGAGAGATCTTCGCTTGGTCGCTTCATAATTTTCCGACGAGCTCGCAATACTTTTTTCATGGCAATACACGACGGTGAACTAAATAAGAAATCTTACAAGGATCAGATTCAGATTTCAAACGATTCGATGTATTTTACTCTGGCTAGTCATTTTTTTCGATATTATTTTTTTTCGACAAAGAAATTATCGTTAATAACGAAATTACGAACTTTCCGAGAGTAATAAATTTTGCATTCTGCTTCACGACAAATCCAAATCGCAGCACACATTCGTCGTTCAAGCATCACACGTGATAAGAAATAAATAGCTGTGCATGTATGTGTGTATACGTATATTGTGTGCGTGCGCGTGCGTGTATATTTGATATAATATTTCGTTTATGCTTTCTACAAAGGGTTACAGGAAAAGATGATAGTAACGATAGGAGGATAAATGCTATTGAAATTTCACCATGCTTACAAACTTTCTGCAAAACTCTTTTCGTACAAGTACTTCTCACTACAAAAAGTAGGCGGTCTTAAGATAGAGTCGCTTTGGAAACTTCCGTGGAGTAGTATCCGTCGATACAGAGTTGATCGTTTTAATTCTAAATTAGGCCCCTTCGTGGACCTCCCGAGAAAATTTGGGATGAACGGGCTGTAGGCTCTCGATGACTCTTCTCGAATGGATTTAGGACGCATATTTATAGCTTTTTAGCAAGTGATAACGTTTTTCACATAGGAAAGAGTAAAACGGTGTTTTAACGTATCTTTTATCCGTATTTAGCTGAGAGGGTGTACGCTTTTTAAGAAAAAAAAAAACCTTGCAAACACAAGGACGAACAGTTAGTATCGCGTGAGGTAATTCTTTTTTTCCAATTCGTTTCGTAATATCAGCGAAAGAATTTTATTTACGAAAAGTGAAATAAACAGATCGTTTGTCACAACGATATCGATTTGATCCATTCTCGTTTATCATCGAAAGCTTTCTGCACGCAGAAACCAAGGATCGACGGTAACTTGAAAAAAAAAAAAGAAACTTCGCGAATCTCCACCGTTGAAAGGAGCAATGCGGACTAGCTTTGAGCGAGAGATATTGAAGCTCATCGTGAACGAAACCAACGTGTTCCGTGAAAGAGTTGCCGCCGCGGTGTCTCGCGCTCGTCATTCTCGTGGATCTTTCGCCTCTCGTTCAACTATTAGAGGCGGGAGATCGTAATCGAGTAACGATCCGCGAGAGATCGGGTAGCCAACCCTTCCGTCACTGTACAAGACTCGCGTACACGCTCACGTCTTATCATACCGAGCACAGGGACACAAACACACAAACCACACGAAGAACACTGTGTCGATTAATTAAATAAGCCTTAAATTTAGGATTAAGTTGAGAGATTCGACAGAGCGAAACGAAGGAGAAGAGGAAAGAGAAAGAGAAAGAAAGAGAGAGGGAAAAGAGCGAGAGAAAGAATTGTTTATACATACCGAAGCACTCATGGTTCAGCGTTACGAACGAGCCTACGAAAAACGGCGCGAAATTCCCGTTTTTCTTTCACTCCGCGATTTTTACTCGATCGATTGTCAATTCACCTCCTCGGCGATGACACAGCACATTTGGCACAGCACTTTACATACACACCTCCGACCTTTTCTTTTTCTTCTCTCTGCAAATTCTTGCCGTTCTCGCGTTCGCGACGCGCCAAATTACGCCCGTGCCTCTTTTTTCGCATCGCTCACCGTCTTGCCCGGCATTGAAATCTCCTTTCCTTCGTTTTCAATTAGTTTCTAAGCTTCGTTGTTACGGAGAAAAAGACAATTCGAGATATGTACTAACTTCGATCTCAATCGTGTCCGCGGGTCTTTCGCGGACGCGATTCTTCAGGGTCGCGTGAAGCGGACGTGGACGCGGCGCATCATCCGCGTAGCATCCACCATCCGAAGGGAAGCCGTATGTCGCCGAGGACATACACGGGGGAGGAAAGCAAGTCTAAAAANAAAAAAAACAAAGAACGTCACAAACGGGACGTCGAGTTGCGAATTAATTAATTTCCTTCTCCACGTCCTCGTGCCGCGTGGAGGCGCCGTTTCCGGTCCGCTTTACACGCGCCTAGTGCGTCAAAGCCGGTGAATTAGAAATCGCTCGATTAATTAAGACATCTCGAGGGGCTAGGTAGGTAGGTTCGTTTACGAGCGGCCGGTGACACGCGTCCGTGGCGGGAGGGAGGAGTTGTTCGCCGGAGCGTATTTCGTGCGCGCGCGCGCGCGCGTCCCCCGTGGACCCGGGGGATCGACGGGGATAGTGTGACCCATCGACGTGACAATATACATGTATATATTGTACATACATATTCTTTTTAGCCTTCCTCCCGCCACCGTGTGTGAACGGCGGTGTACAGAACACGGCCGTGCGCGACACGACGATGCGAGGGACACGCCGGAGGGGAGAATCAATTTAAATGCGGTACGCGCATCTCTTCGAAGACGTGGAAAAGATACTCCCCCGTCGCTCGCACCGTGGTGAGCGCGCGCGCGCGCCGTCGCCGGAAGCGAGAAGAAGAATTGTCCGCCAGCGCGCGGCGAGAGAACGCACTTGACTATTTGAGCGAATCGAGACCATGTACCTTGATATATACCTACATATATATCTATATACATACACTTATAAATAATTTAGTATATTTCCGGGAGATGAATGTGTGCGTATGTGTGAGTGCGGCAGGATGCGTGTGTGCCAAAATAAGCGGGAGTGATCGAGAGAGAATGATAGAGAGAGAGAGAGAGAGAGTGAGAATGAGAGCGAAACAGAACACATTTCTATATATTTATACATATATAGAAATATGTATAGATGCATACACGGGGAGAGAAAGTGTGTCGAGTGTGTACGAGCAAAAGAGCTTCCTCTTCCAGGGACACGTTTTTCCCCGCTGATCCATCGGCGTTTTTAATATTGATATTGATTATTCAAAAAAACGAAGGCCAACGCGTGCGTACATTGTCAAATGTAATTCTTCGCGCGTCACTTTCCGCGTTCAGGGTCGTTGTCGGTCTTTGTTTAAGTCTCTCGACAGAGAGGAGACGAAGTTCCCGGCTTTACGGAAGCTCGTGACGGATACGTGAACGCAGTTAATGGTGGCGTGACGTTTGTACGAAAACTGCGTCAATTGAAGGATCGGACCATCGGAAAAACGTGTTGCTTTGGAGTCAGAATTGTTTTTGCACGCGCGCTCGCAAATCCATGATTCAGAACGTCGTTTCGGTCGTTGTCGCGAAGTAGCGCGAAGAGCAAAACGGCGCGCATGTGAAAGCAACTTTCCCTATTTGGTAAATAAGCGTGTAAGATTCCCCTTTACCTCTTGTAACTTCTCGATGCAAGGGGGGAGATGTCCGCGTGCGGGATCGGAATTTTTATAAAAGAAGATTCTGCTGCGCGATTGATCGCGAATCGACGTTGCCTCAATTTAACAAAAAAAGGAAAAGAAAAAAGAAACATCCATGATTGATCTGGATGTCTTTACGCTTAAAAGAAAGAAATTATATACACGAAACACGTCGATTAGAACATCAAGACTTGAACAGTATACATATGTACATACGTAACTTTCAAGTCAGATTTAAAGACTCCCAAAAAATAGCTTTAAAAAGAACTTTGTACAGAGCTTGACAAATTCGAACCAAATTCCTATGCAATTTACGGTAAGTCCTTTAATTTTTGACGACGTAATATTAGGATCGGCTGAAGATTTTCCTTTGTCATTATGTTACGTTATGTCTGTAAGATAATGCGCCGGTAAATCATTTCTTGTCATTTGCTGAGGATTGGCTGATCGTTTATTGCGATTATTCTTAAAAAGGAATATTTACCTTTAAACGCGTGAGAGAAAAATGTTGGATTTACGAGAATAACTTTTATGAAAAATTTATATTTATTTATGGAGATTTATATTTATTTATACAATAAATATATTTTATATATTATCTATAAAATGACGCTTATTGTACGTATTATACGTATTTATCGTACGTAAATCTTATAAAAAAAAATGTAAATTATTTTAAAAATGTTTCTTTTTAAAAGCGAACATGACACATTTCTTTTGACCGTTTAGCGCCAAACTCGCGCGTTTCGTTTCAAAATTAAATTGTCAATGCCACATTACGACGAGGTGGAATTTTGTGACGAGACGGAAAAGATTATCCAACTTTTCTGCGCGCGCGTTTCATCCCCCCGTTCGAGCATATGATCCTCTTCCCTTCCTCCCATTTTTTCGCGTTTGACTTTTCTTATACGTTCGTCCGTAAATTTACACTTTGTACTGAGCATTGTTTCTCGAAACTCTGGTCTGCTTTAATGGAACAATGATGTAGATATGTTATCACGAGAACAAGAGAGAGAGAGAGAGAGAAGAGAGAATCAGAGAAAAAGATAGCGCGTGCGGGTATCACCGCGAGTCGTTTTTCTTGAGAGGGTGAGTGCAACCTTGATAAGCTGTATATGAATGCACAAATGAGACGCGGGAACAAATTGAGACATGCCATGTATTTTACCTCTAAGAGCTCTCGATCGCTCTCGGGACAAACGGCTCGTATGCCTGTGACCACGTTCATTTTGTATTCGCGAAAATATGAAAGGGCAAAAGTGCAACGACAATCCAGGCGTACGATCTCGCAGAACAGCGTTGTACGATTGTTGTAGTACGACGTATCGACATAAGTATCGCGAGAGAAACTTTCGCGAAGAGATTTCTTCTATCCTTCTATTTTCGTCGATACAATATGTTACGCGTGTAGATTGCGAGAGATGGACAACGGTATTGATTCCGTGTCGATGCGTGTGTACGTGTACGTGTGTGTGTGTATGTGTGCGTGTGCGTGTGTGTGAAAGAGAAAAAGAAAAAGGAAGAGGGACTGAGTGAGAGAAAGAGATAGAATTGAAGAACTGTGAATTTAATAGGGGAAGCTAATAATAGTTATAAGAATATCGAGTCGCGATCTCTGTGATGATGACAACAACGTTGAGAATGACAATGACGACGATTTTTCCTCCCTCCGTGTCCCTCTAACAGCTACTGTCACGGGCACGACGAGATGCAATTAACCGTCGAGTTTCTAGAGTACATAAGACATAGCTGATAATGACCGTAATCTATTATGTAGCATCGTAAAAGAAAAACAAAAAGCTTAATACTTAAGGTTCTGACTGGAGCGTTACTAGGCATTATATATTATATATATGTCACGATTAAGAATTTAATTGTTTACAAGGAGGGAGCGCGTCGGTCGACGATGATAAAGATAGTAATATAGGCGAGGAGATACATTTAAATAATTGTAAATAAGCAAATAAAACGCGTAGGGGGGGCGAGGGCAGATGCCCTCGAAAACTGGCAGAAAGGGAGAGAGAGTTATTTTGCTACGCGAGAAGGAGGGGAAGACTTCCGAGAGCTCTGTGTGCGGTTCACATTGGCAACCCGTTCGAGCGATTCGTCGTCGTAACTTATACGTCAATAAGCGGCCGATTCTGCAAACGTGAGAATTGGAGGCGGACGAGGAAGAATAAGGACGAAAGAAGAACGTTGAAGGTGAAGAGAAGAAAGGAAGACTCGTCGTTACGCGCAGAAATGTGATCTATCGATCGTCTTATTTATCCGATGACGATCCAATGTCAGATGTTCGCATCCCCAATGAGTTTTTGCGGGAGGAGAGGGGCAATACACCGAGAGCTGCAAGAATCGTCTTCGAGGAAGAACGAGGAAGTACCGTCGAGAGAAGGAGTATCTCAGGCAGTTATCTGCAGGATGAGCAACTCGGCCGAGAAAGGAAGCCGAGTGGCTTTTTATCTGTTATTGAGACGGAACGATTCGAGGAAAGGGAGAAGGAAGAGGATGCGAGTACGCTGATGTCGCGGCGATGACGCGGCATCGTTGTGATCGCGCGAGAGACGAGGAAGAGGGAGGAGTGACACGTGGATGATCAGCGAACGGCCACCTTTCGACGCGCATCCCGTTGTTTTCGCCGCGAAACAATCGTCTCGTGCTTGCGCGTCCGACGAGAAGATATTCCAGAAGAAAGTAGTTGGCGAGAGGAGAAGAACGGGGCGGAAGACTGATGGCTAACTCCGCACGAAGAATCGTCGTAGCGCTTTTTCTTCGTCTCTCTATAGGTGCAGGAAAAAAAAAGGATCGATCGGGAGCTCAAGACGCCGAATAATCGAGGACGATCGATGATCCAAGGACGAAGACCACGACGCTCGGGGGAAGACAATGTAATGAACAAGGTGAAGTTGGAGGCTTCCCGACAACTATTCGCTTAAATACCCTTGGCATTTTTGTCGAGAGGAAGAGAAAGAAAGAGAAGAATCATACCTAAGGGTGTTAGAACGTAACTGTTTGTATCGTACTTTGCTTTGCACATTTATAACGCCGATGAGTTTCTCGAAGAACGACCTGTGAAGCAAAACGAAAGAGGTTTAAAGAAGAGAAAGAAAGAAAAGAGACGCAGTGGTACGGAAAAGAGGAAGCGAGAGAAGAAGAAGACTAGGAAAACGCAAGTTTCTTGGGTGCGAGTGATCATCAAGATACGGAGCGAAGAGCGGAGCAGCAAATATATATGAAAAAAGCTCTCCGCTCGTTAGCAGAGCGATATCTTGAGTCTGAATGACTGAAGCGGACCTCAGGATTTCTAAGAAGAAAAAGAAATGGACCAGAAAATGTCTTTTTGAATACAAAAGGCGCCAAAAAAATTATAAGTGTGCAGATGAAACCAGTGAGAGAGACAGGAAGCGTGCGTGAACGTATGAAAGAGGTGAAAGAAAAGAGTATCGAAGAGAAGAAACATGCGAGGGAGAAAGAGAGAGAGAGAGATAACTTGACAGAGATGAAAGAGGAATAGAAAGATTTGGCGTGCAATAATGTGCCCGATCGATTTCGGGGGAAATAGGAAACCAAGAGAACAGAAAGCAGGTGGAGTTTCGGTCCCTCGATCAAGTCGCGGAGAAACCCGGAAGCGGAGTTTTTACGCAAGAGCTGGGGAGCTTTACCGGAACTTGCCATCCTCGTGACTTCCAGAGTATATTTCAGCGCAACGCAATTATACAGCCACTTACACACGGGGATGGAGTTCATATTATTTCAAGATGTCTATGTGAGTCACTTATTACGAGAGACGCACATATTCATATCATTGTTGACCGAAGAAAGAAGGGAGGAAGAGAGACAGGTAGAAGCGAAGAAGATGAAATACAAGAGAGAAGAAGGAATTCTTCATTTCCGATGACGGAGCTAAGACAAAATCAGAAGAAGATAAAGCTACGGGGCTCGCCTGACGAGTTCCGCGTAAAAAGGTGTTGTCGCTTTGAGAAGAAGAAGAAGATACTGAAGAATCCTTTGAAGTCCGTATGTGTTCGAGAGGAGGACGGAATCAACATCTTGCCGTTCACATTTCAGAGGGCGATGGAGGAAATCAGAATGGAGCAGAAGAACTTTTCAATTATCCCATTCCCTATTTTGTTCCCTTCCTTAAAAAAAAAAATTTCTTTGAATCGACTTACGAATCCTAATACGCGGTCTTTGGCCGTCTTCAAAATTTGCAAGATATTTTACGAGAGAATCACCTTTAGTTTTGTTTACTCCACCTTATCTATATCCAGTCATGTCCTATTTAAATCAGATTCTCCCGCATAATCCCCATTATTAAGGGTCCCTTTCGGGACCCGCAAATGCATCACGATGTTGGTTCATCTCGGTTAGAGCAATACACACGTACGCGCAAGCGTGCGATGCAGGCTGTCCTTACTAGGACGAAGATTCAAAACTGCCCTTTTAAGGGCAAGGAACATCTCTGAACGAGCGCCAAGGCATGCAAACTGTCCTTTTCAGGACAAATCTTCAACGTACCTGAAATATATAATAAATATATAAATATTCTCCCTATTGTATCCCCCTTTTCAGAATACGCTGTGATTGATGGCAGAGACCAAGGTAATGTAAAATTACTGCTTTTATTTATAATACGTTGTTTATGGACTATACAATGAAGTTTTAAAATAATAAAATCTGTCAATATTTTTTTATTAGATTTAATACATATGATAAAGCTATTGTTTAAAAGTAAATATGTTAAGATAAATTTATTTTTTAATTGTGTGTGACATACAAAAATGTTAATATTTTTTAATTTACGCGCAACGTATATAAAACAACGTTAAGCTTTTGTTGATCTTTCAGATATATTTTTTGAACTTGTTTTCAATCTTAAAATAACTTAGTTTAAATATCTTATCAAGAATTGCGTCCTTATCTATACAATGATAAAGGAAAATGTGATATGACGCAAAAAAAGGTTCAATGTTCCAAATAATTTATTTCAGTAAAAAAACAGTACACATGTATGTGCAATATGTCGAAAGCATACGTAGCGATGTATCCATTCAGCAAATGGCGCAAGCAATTGCGTCAATTAGAAGTACGTTCAAAACAAGTGACGTGGAAATTTCCATATTTCAACATTCGCACGAACATCTCCAATAGCCAGCATGTCTCTACAACAAGTAAAATATTGATGATTCTTTGAACGTAACTGTATAATTCTTTTCATTAATTTTTATTAGTCTCTTATATTAAAACTGTGAATCATATTTATTTATACTTTTATTAGTAGTAGCTTATATGGAAAAGATGGTTCCAACGCAATATCACTTAAAAGATTGTTCAACCTTCAACAGTATTTGTAATGCAATTTTACTATCGCAAATTACAGTTATTCAAAGCATGTAGATATATTTATTATTGATAAAAAAAATTGTTTCTTTTTACAGGAGAGAAAACGTCGAGAAAACGAGCTCTGTTGTAACTACGGTGCAAAAAAGAGAAAGGAATTTTTGAGTGTGATGAATCATCCGTATATATTTAATTATCTTGCCCGTACCTCTTAGAATTTATGCGTAAGCTGCTGATACTTTCTTTGCCAGTCATTTCGACTTTCGCATACGTTATAGGTTTACCGTCCGTCACGTTGTAGAACTTGACACACGTGCCCGCTCCGTAAGCTGCGAATACATCTTGATTGCCAATCATCCATGTTAATCCCATAACTGTATCGTCCACGGAAATGGTTTGCTGATTGACATGCTACGTCCATGTAATACAATTACGTAGCGTTACAGTTACGTAAAGAATAAAATTAATATACAATAAATAAATTGTAAAATTTTAGCTGTATCAGTTTATTTCTTTTCCCTTTATGTTTATTATCGGGATATTTTAGAAAACATTTTAAAACTCTGATCGTTTGAACAAATGACTTATTATCAAAAGAACAGACAAGTCACGTTTTGCCAAGAATGACACGTTCTTGTATGAGTGTTATACTAATGTTATCTATTAAGACACGAAGAAAAGAGATTTAATTATTATACCTAAGCTTCATTTAAGTTAATATTTATATATTTAAAAATAATATTCATAGCAAATAATTATAAAACATATTTTAAGTAAAATTCTGCAACTTTAGTTTTTTAAATTCCACGTGGATGATTTACATGCCAGAATTATTTTTAATATAAATATACTTGTTACGTGACTGTATCATTCATTTTTAAGTTCAATGTTGCAACAGTTTATAAAAACATTTAATTAAATACGTAAAATTATATCAAATAACGTTTCTTATTTCCATAGGATCAAAGTCGCGATTATTAGAAAGGCTGAAATATGGAGAATTACCTCGTCAAGATTATATATTCGGATTTCCTTATCCGTGGCACTGCTGACAAATAAATTGTGTAATAGCGAGCACTTTATGCAGGTAACGCTACCTCCGTGTCTCTCATATTCATCGATCACCGGATCTATGAGCGTGTCGTCTCCTGGAATTGATGGAAAGTCTCGTTTACGGTATGAAAAATATTGTTGTATTTTCTTATTACAATAGGTGGAAACCTTCGATGGGAGTTGCGCTGTCCAAGCTACATTTATAAATTCCACCGCACAGCGTTCCAACGACAAATATACTCGGGTGCCTCGGTGAAAAGTCGAAGCTCGTGATGCACAGACCCGACTCCGCGGCGCGCTCGCGCGTGCTTCCGGCGCTGCGTGGTCTGACACTTTCCACCGGATTACGTTCCTTGACTATCTTGAATCTGTAACACGATTGAGTCATGCAAATGTGTAAACGCAGGATCGTACGTAATTGAAATAATCGATCAAGCAAAGGAGCTAGCACCGTTTATGCGGTTGAATGGTCGTAAAGTTAGCCGTCAATTTGTGGATCAGTATGTATCCGTCTTTGCTGGAGCTCACCAAGAGGGTCACGTCGTTCACGGATCTTGGCCGCCAGCACACCTGGGACACGCAGTCGCCGTGCGTGCACACATGCATGGGCACGACGGAGTCGTCATTTCTGAGATTCCAGATCATCACGTCCCCTTAAAAAAAAAAATCACATTTGTCAAGTATAGAGATGTAAATTGCGCAAATATTGCTGTAAGATTGCAATAGAGGGAGTTCGCACAGTTAGACAATCCGGCCGCAAGGATGGAGGGTTCTGTTGGGTGATAACACAGCGTTGTGACGCATCCATTCGTTTCCAATGTTCTGGTAGGCGTGTCCGCGACATCATCCTCCGTCGTGAGATTGTACAACTGGATTGTGGAAAGGTGATCGCACCACGCTTCGTGATAAGTGTGGCTGAGGCCTACCGCTAAAGTTCCGCCGACGGTGCTCCACGACAAGTCGCTTATCTTGAGCTGCAAAGCATTCGACAGTCATATTTGTAATCTCGTATGCGATTGCCATTTTTTTTATTGAAAGGGATGTTTACTTACCTGTGTGTCTACTCCTTTCGACGTGCTGACTTTCTTTATTAATTCTACAGTGGCAGACGAGGTCTCGGTGACGTTCGGATTGTAGTCGTTGAAAGCGTTGGTGGCGTAAGCCTCATCCAGGGCCTCCAGGATCCCAGGTGTGACTTTCTTCAGAAAGTTTGCCAGCTTGTCATAATCTACTTGTGCATCTGTTTTCTGTTCATTCACCGTCTGGATCTAAAGTTATAAAAATTATCTCTGTGTAATAAAAAGAAGATTGAAATTTATAGTAGGCAATAAATTAATTTTAAGCGCTTATAAGAATTAAATACAAAATTATTATGGAGAAATTGTTAGAGCATTTATTGTACGTTTTACATGTTTTCAAGAACACTTTGCTTCGCTGGGACAAATAAAATCTTCCAGAAACTCCGAAATCCAAAGAAAATATAGAAACCTTAAACAACGCACCCCAATACTTCTCGTCTCTGCGGTCTGCGTGTCGTCGGCGGCGTAGACTATCTCCGTTGTTTGTACGTTCGCGGACGTTTCCAATCTGAGAGAGAACGATGCGATTTCGTTATTAATTGGAATAAAGGACTACTTGCACGTATACATACATTTCGCTACGATAATTCGGATTAATGACGGCTCACCTGGCAGCAGACAGCTCCGAGTTGAAACTCACAACGTCGAAGGACTTGGTGTTAAACATTTTTCTTGATAGAATAAATTTCTTCGCGATTTTGATTATGCGTTTTGATTTATATACAGTTAATATGTAATTAAATGAAAACGTTTTACACAAGGTTTTACATTACGATTCTTGTGGACACCTAAGTTGTCGCTGACGCTACCGAGTGCGGTATATTTATACTCTTGATATAAAATGCATCAGCTGATAGACTGCTCTTGCCATCTATATCGTATTACAGTGACTTTGTAAAACTGTACAAGATGAGGTTTCTTCAGCAGATAACATAGATTATGCTAGCAGACTTGCGCGTCATTATTTGAAAGAATATATTTTAGAAATCAAATATAAAAATTTGTACATCATTGAATAATATTTTATTGATCCGCCATATGTTTCAGGTGAATTACGAAGGTATTTATATTTTGTTATTTATTTTATAGATTTATTCATTATAAAAAATAATATTTGTAAATATCACAAATATTATTGAACTATTAAGTTATATTGAATTATTGAATTAAATTAACTTATAAATTAATAAATTACATTGATACCAAACTGATTTAAGGTGTTTGAAAAGCCTATCATAATTAGATTTATTTTTCCTGAATCAGGAAAGATTGAAGGCAGATGAATGGTTTTTGTTAAAAAATAACATTGAGATACAAATCTGCCAAATTAACTACATCATATCTATTGCTGTTTTAAACACTTTATTTTTAATTATTCATTCAATACCGTGATTTCCAGATTTAAATACGTATAATGCCTACATATAAGAAGCTAGTAGAGTAAAAATCAATTTAAAGTCAGTCATTCTAAATTTTAATATAAATGACACAAAGTTCATTAAAAATTTTTCAAGTTAAAATGCATAAATATTGGACCAGTGCAAAAGTTTTGGCATTATTACCTTTTCAATATATACTATAATTTATTGTAATATCTGCTAATGTCACAACACTAGCAGATATTATGATAAAATTAGTAAATTATGTAATTGAAAAGATGTCAAGATCAGTCAAAAAGTTAGTGCCATTATTTACAATGTTACTTTGTGTCAGTAAAAACAAGTGTCTAAAAACTGGAGATATTCGACCGTTAATGTAATACATACAAATTGAAATAAGAACGCCTTGTACGGTCAAGCTGGATCTTAGTGCTTTTTATAAATTTTACTTGTGTGATTTTTATATACCTTTTTTCAAATTCAACCGACTACGCGCCGAATTACTTTTCCGGTCATAAAGCAGCTATAAGTTGAACATGAACAGATAATATCATATTTATTAAATTAGAAATAATTTAATAATTCGCGATGCTAACTTGCATCATGATGTTAGACCTCTTATCCCCCCTGAAAAACTAACTCTGTTCATGTTCAACTTATAGCTGCGTTATGACCGGAAAAGTAATTCGGCGCGTAGTCGGTTGAATTTGAAAAAAAGTTATATAAAAATCACACAAGTGAAATTTATAAAAAGCACTAAGATCCAGCTTGACCGTACAAGGCGTTCTTATTTCAATTTGTATGTATTACATTAACGGTCGAATATCTCCAATTTTAAATCACGCGCCTGAAACATGCGTTCTCACTCATATACGATTATTGCGAGAAATATCACCGAGGCCTCAGTGGTCGAAGTGGTAAGATGCCCGGACCGGAGATTCGGGAGGTTCCAGGTTCGAACCCTGGCTGAGGTGATATTTTTCGCAATAAATTCTTTACAGTTTTTTCAGGGGGGATAAGGGGTCTAACATCAAGATGCAAGTTAGCATCGCTAATTATTAAATTATTTCTAATTTAATAAATGTGATATTACCTGTTCATGTTCAACTTATAGCTGCGTTATGACCGGAAAAGTAATTCGGCGCGTAGTCGGTTGAATTTGAAAAAAGGTATATAAAAATCACACAAGTAAAATTTATAAAAAGCACTAAGATCCAGCTTGACCGTACAAGGCGTTCTCATTTCAATTTGCAAGTCTAAAAACATTTGCTGGTATTATAACATAAAAGTATTATAATATGATTAGTATTATATAACATACAAGTTACGGAAAGGAACATAAGTTTTGTTTCAATTGTTTTTACAATCGTAATTCTCTTTAAAATGATTGCCATAAACGTAACATATTTCAAAAAAATATTGCACACAATTTGACAGTTTTTATAAATAAATATTGATTGTTCATTTTAAATCTGTTCCTAATTTATTTCAATTTATTATTTACCAGAATTAGCATAACTATTTTCACATCTGTATTTCAGCACAATCGTTGTTTTCGTGTAATTAACACTTCTGGTAATAAAAATAAGAAAATAATAACGCACTAAAATAATATAACAATTAGAATAATGATAATTAACAATACTTTAATTTTTCGCAAACATATTCCGACTAGGTTCCACATAATCCTGATGTTTCCCGATCGCTTCAATTAACAAATAATTCTTCTAATCGCAGATGCCGCCGCGTTTCGGATCGCAGGATAATCCGTCGGCGCAAGGACACAAAATTAAGTGAATATCTTTAACTTCCACTTGCGAATTGTCCGGGTAAGACAAGTTGGTCGTGACAGTGTCAGCGTTTACCCGGCATTGCTCACCTTTTTGTTGGTACGGCATGCAAGTCGGTATTGCGTATCTTGAAGGCCCTGAAAGGACATCAGTAACACTCAACGCACTTGTCAGGAGCTCGCGATCGAAGCAGTTCCTTAATCGGAACCATTTTGTATATAAATCGAGTATATATTAATATTAAAATCTGTTTCTTGATGCAAGGAGACATTCTCTTAAGATATTTAAATTTTTAACGCGAAAAATGAAAAGAGAGACAAACCTAGCAAGCAGCAGGAACTTGATTCGCATTCCGCATTAGTCGTACACTTTTGATAGGAAGAAACAACAGAACTGATACTCGATGTAGCCATAATGGAAATGATGAGTATCAGTACACCAGATATCGGCGTCATAATTGCTGTTTGGGCTTGATAATCTCTGGAAAATGTAAAATTCGATAGGGAGGGAATATTAAATTAATGTTCAATTTAAGTTCGTGATGTTACAGTTGTTCAATTTAAGAACTGTGTTTGAAAGTAACACACAGTTCGAAAACATTAGAAATTGTATGTAAATTCACACAAAAAACGTTATTTTAGCACTAAGATTTAACTATGATCGTTTAGGCTTGTCAACTATTTGTGAAAAATTCGAGATTGTGCATGGCAAATTAACACAAAATATTCCAGCAATATTGTTGAAGCGTTCTGTGCTAAACAGTGAGAAAAAAAATTCCTAAATTTTAATAAATATTTATTCGAAGAGTATCTACTAATACAATATTTACTTAGAGTACATAAATATTTACTCTATAAAATAAAATTAGATATACTTAAATTAAATTAGTGGTTCTTATACTAAATAAATAAATATATATATATTTATATTTAATAAATATTTCATTAATTACTATTCGAATAAATAATTATTAAAACTCAATAATTTTTCCCTCAGTGCATGGACAAGAAGCATTCGCTGTTTGTTAATTATATTATGATTTCCGATAACACGACAATTATTTGTTGTAAAATAAAGGTAAGAAATTAATTTATTATATAAAATAAGAGAAATAATCGTTATGTGTGCAATTAACAAAACGGGATGTTATTCTTTGTTTGAAGTCCTTGGTCGAACTGCCGGCTCGTTCGTACGGTGAGTAAAACGCGTCGTTGGAGAGTGTTATTAAATAAATAATATTATAAGAATTACACTGGACCCGGTGTTAAACAAAATATTATTGTACTTCTCTCGCGGGACTTTCTCGCGGAATTTTCACGAGATCCGACCGTGAATTCCCGGTCGCATCGTATGCGTCATCGCGCGTAAAAAGACACGTCGCCGCCTACGAATCTCCTCCTCGCGTGAGAAAACAACGAACACTAACGTGTTACGAACCTGTCGTTACGAATCCGCGGTCCACTGTTTGCTGCACACTGCTCGGCGTATGATCACGCGAACTGATGAACACATCGTTTTATACCGCCGCCGGTTCTCTCCGGCGCGTCCGGACGGCGTAAAAGGTTCGCGTTTCCGCGTATGAGGTTGCCCGATTAGGAACAATCGCCGAATGAAACAGCGGTTTTTTTTTTTTAGAGCGATCGCTGTTATGGAAAAGCTTGACTGAAAAGTAGTCGCTGCTTTTGAAAATTTCGTTTTCGATAATAGACATTTTTCAATTCGTCAATTGATCAAGCGCATTCGCGAAAGCTGCGCATTGCGATTAATCAATCGATGAATTAAAAAAAGCTCGTCTAATCTATAAGAGATTTTTTCTGAATATGAAGAGACGCAAACGTGATGATAATTTTGTGATGACTGTATCAATAATGTGCTGATAAGATGTTGATGAGGCGACCATTTCCCAGTTTGCTGAAAGGAAAGAAGCAAATTACAAGAAATGATAAAATGAAGAAGGAAGTAATTATAACAAGATGATAATTATTTCCTTCTTCGCTTTATCATTTGATAATCTTTATAAAACAAATATATATATATATATATATATTCGTTATTTAAGCAATCGTTTCTTCTGGCTTTTCTATGATGTTCGAAATTGTTTGAAATGTGTCTGTTTGTCAACAAATAATTAATGAAGATCGATGTATTACGAAATATTGTTATTTAATGCTTTCGTTTTTGTTATACGGGCGTGAAACATTTTTCTAATATGCATCTTTCCCGCATTTGCCCGCATATGTATTTTATATTTAAATGAGGTTTGCATTCCACAACGGAAAGCTGCTTAGTAGGCTATCAGAAATGAGTTAAGTAATGTGCTTCTTTCCTATTTTTTTCTTGCGATAACTTTGTGACTTTTAGAAACTGTCGGGAATTATGTATGTTTCATTACATATGTTGTGCGATGACTGTATCTTCTTATTTATTTTAGAGTACCTCTTTATTTTACAGAATGGAACATTACATTACCAACAACAACTCGTGTTCGCGTGATTAATGAAAATGATAAATTTATTTTCAATAATGTTACTGGTAATATATCTTCTTTCTCTCTTTTTTTCTTTGCTTCTTTTAAACCTTTTAAAATCATGTCACGGTTATTAATAATGAACGTTTATAGGATGTGAGCTCCGATTGTTTGATCATCGATTAAGACACTAAATAACTTTCTCAACAGCTTTTATGTATGTATATTTATATGCATGTGTGTAGGTGTGTGTGAGTCATTCTTAACGTATATGTACTCGACAATGAACAATATATTAGACTAATTGAAAGACATTGGAGTATCACACGCTGATGATCACTATTGTTACGTAATTCAGGATTCGGAGTTCCCAGGAAATATGTAAGTTTGCCATTGCGAGAAAAACGATTTCTGGGAAATTTCAAAGATATCTATGTATTTTTTCTTCGAGGCGGATTATCTCATATCTGAATCACATTTATTGCGATCTTCTAAAATCGATTTCTTAATCATGTAATACTTATATATATCTTTAATATTCCTTTTAACGTGTATTTCTACATCCCCAAATCGTGCTGTCGTTTTGTATGATCTGCCATATATTTGCATGATAACGAAAATTTATTTATCAAATTATAATTAAATTGAGCACCTTTCTAAAATAAGAGAGCTGGCGGATGTTTCTTCGTTTTTTATTTCTTAGTCTCTCTGAGTATTATCGAGAGACCAATGTGCAACTATGCAATCATTTGCTACTATTGTCTATACCTGTAGGCAATAATAATTACAGAGAAAGACTATAGCCTCAGGGCACATGTGCATATCTCACATTGCAACACGTTTATACGAGCTTCAGTTTATCAGAGCCTGCGTAATCACGACATGCAAAATTGTTATAGCTACGTGCATATTTATGTACCCCACGGTGTTAAAACTCACACTTATACAATATAAGAACGTGATAAAATTATATACTCATCATATATCGTATTATATAAAAAATTATTAATTATTGATATATTAAATATAACATATATTTATTATAAATATTATATATTATAATATTAATAAATCTATTATATGTAATATTATTTAAATAATATTTAATTCACAGATTTCTATGAATATACATTGGAAC
>QKQZ01029671.1:0-22807 GCA_003595255.1 Solenopsis fugax | reverse complement strand
ATATATTATAATTATATTAACAAAATTTGTATGGTTGTCCCCTTACAGTTGCCACCACTACAAGTTTTTCTCTCTGTGCAGTCGAAATTACCACGATCATTTAGTATTATACTATTTTTTATTGGTATTATTATCTTTGTTGCATTTTAATATTAGTGATTCTCTTATGCGAGACGTTCACTTTCAATATGCGGCTTTAATAACTAAAATATTTTGCGAAAGTGCTGAATTCCATGACTCTTAAAAATACGAAGCGTATCTATTCGTAAAACTTTTCCATCGACGTTCCTCCGCATTTACGGTGCGCGTTCGCCGGCTTAAAAAGGCAAGAGGAAATGTTAACGTTCGCTTTTATGGATCTGCACACAGCGCGTTTTCATTACAAACTGCATTGCGCGGCGCGTAATAATGCAGGAGAGGATCGCGCTCGTACAGCTCGTCTATCTTAATCCTCGCGATCGTTCCCGAGCTGAAAAATATTTTCGCCGGCGAGATCACCCGCGGAATTTCTGTTGACACTTTTCGGGAAATAACATTCGCCCGTGGAAAAAAGCCAGTGGCGCGATTCGTTTGGAAGGCAAATATTTTCGCTTATGAAATTTATGATGCCACGAAAGTTCATTAAAACGGCCGTGCGGTTTCCGGCCATCGCGATTACGACGTCAAATATTTTCCCGCGTGTATTCCCGCGAAGCGTTGTTACAGAGATTTGCCGCATCCATTTTATTTATTACATCCCTTATACACTTTGTTACTATGGACAGTGAGGGATCGGGATGATATTTCATTAGGTAGCGGAAGCGCGAAATCGATCATCGTCGCTGCCGCGCGCCCTGGGGACTTAATAAATATCAACGGCGCGTAAATATTTAACGATTGTCTTGGGCGCGTATATTACAAGACCTAAGGCAATCTTATAATATATTATACATATTTTATATCCTCTACATAATAAAATATAATAGATATAATCGAGAATAAAAAAAAATTACAAATACATATCGATAAATAAAAGAAATGCACGTTTTCTCTTCTCGCGCTAAACGTTCCGTTTCCTCCTCGAATTTACTACTAACCGTAATAATACCTGCTGGGATTTTCCAGCGGTTAACCATGGATGCAAGAAATCGAAAAATCTCCATGCTCAACAATGGATATATATGATCCGCTTAGATATCGTCTTTGTATAATCGTATTTAAAAGTTGCTCGCTTGCGTCTCTCTCACGCCGGCAAGACGGCGAAGCCAGCCGCCGACCCACAATCGACCACTCCTCATTCTCGAAGAGCAACCGCGTGCTAAGCGCTCGCAGCCCGAAAGCTCACAAAGGAAATTAATTCCTTAGGCGAGCAGCTCGCGCAAGATTCCGTTGCTTCTGCCTTTCGACTACACCGAACAAAACGTTACGACGCGATAGTGGTGGTTAAACCAGGTGCGAGAAAGACAAAAGCCGGAGGAGTTACGAAAACGAGAAAGTGGATGCAACGATAATGCATTGGAACGTACGCTTTTTTTTTTCGCGGGTCTCAGTTACAAATTTCTGTCCCTTTCACGTCTGCGTCTTGGAGCAGGTGCAATGTTTTGTGATCGATACGTTTAATTAATTAATATCACACGCATAATTTCACTCGTTTAATTCTATATACAAGTTCTATCGCAGCAGTTAAGAGCTCGTGTATTCGGAGTTATATTGCTGAGATGTTTCACCTTTTCGTTTTTCAACTCTCGTGAATTCTTTTCTTTGCTTCTCGCACTGCCATTGGCTTTTTCAATTTCAAAGCCGAGAGAAATGGATATTCGGTGGTTTATGTTTTTGTGTAACTACGTGAATGTTTTCCGTACGTCGTTGACTTCCTTTACGTTACCACATCTCGTATCGTCCTGCGGTCTCGTGTATCCGCTTCGTTGCCTATCGCCGACGTAATCGAAAGGAACTCGCGCGATCGGCGAGTTAACGACCGCGAAATCGGTGGCGATCGCCGTGACCGTGATCGTTTATCGAGAGGGAGATTCCCGTCGGTAGCCGAGCTCGGCTTCTATTATCGAGCACGATCGATATTACGACAGTAAAGTATACTTGAAATCGTGCACGTCAATTTTCCGGATCCTTACTCGAACTAACAGATATATTCGAATGGCGACAAGCTAATATAATAATTCAGCTTTGAGACACTGAGAGAAATCGTTTGGTAGTATAGTGATCAAATGAATTTTATAGTTACTGATACCAAAAACGTTGTTACATTTAACAATAAAACCAAAAACTTTTTGTAATTTGTTGTATGAAAATAATTATTTGGTTAAGACTACAAATTGTCTGGTCAAAACAACTATATATTTAGTAACTGTCACTATAAAATTCATTTGATCACTAATCAACCAAACTTTGGTTGATTTTACAAAACATTTCTCTCAGTGAACATTGTATCACTTTCGACATTTTCGTCTTTAAATACGTGAATGTTTAAACAATCGTCAAAGATTACTTCTTCTTCAATTTGTATATTACATCAAGTTTGAAAAAAATTCAAGAATACTTTTCAGTATCTTACTCAACATATTATTTCCTTTCATACATACGTTCTGCACGCGTTCTTACTTAAGAAAGGCGAATTACATGAAAAAAAACCTCAAGTGTAAATACACCTCTCTCTTCACGCGATCACCACCAGTTTTACTGCACACTCTAGATTACACGTTTTGAGCTACGAAAAATGGATATACGGCGCAATCTATAATTTGCTGACACGGTTGTAATAGCGGTATATGATTGCTTCTCACCAGGTAAGCACGGATTTTCTTTTCTTTTGGAATTCATAGGCGATAATAAGACGATCGCTAACCGCCTCTTTCCCGTATCCCGATAAAAAAATATTGGATTATCGATCAGCAACTGCGCCAAGAATAAGAATTCCATTCCTAGAAACCGTAAGCATTTAAAATAAATCACAGGAGAGCAAAAAAAGACAAAGATGAAATAAAAACACGCAAGAACGTCTAATTTACCGTGAAAATCGATACAGAAATGATTAACCACGACAAATAAACACGTCAGAAAGTATTATGTGCCCCAGGAAAGTGGAATCAGATATAGGTGTCGAGAATAAAAAATTACCAAGATCTAATCCTATCGGGTTGCATGTTTCCATAGGACGCGATGACTATGAAATTCCTTTAGAAGAAGGCGTCACGATACCTGGTGGGGCTCGGACGGCAACGAGGTAATGTCCCGCCGAGATATACGCCGCCGGTGCAACATCCCGTAACGCAATATCGAAGTTACTCCGTAAACAGGACCTCCAACAGAGTGGCTGTTGGCTTGACGATAACGAGACGCGGTAATGGCCACGGCTCCCTTAGTCCTCCAGCGGAAAACGGGATGCGTTATCGCGCCGATAACGCGAAATCGCCGTCGTACGTATGAATTCGAAGTGAGTACGGCTGAACGAAGCGATGACGATAATGCACGCAACGTCTGCGAGACGAGAGAAAGGAAAAGTTCTAAGGGCACTTTCAACGACGCGTCCCCGGCACCTTCCCGACGACGCATTTTACCTCTACGTCGCGTCGCTTCCGTGGCATCTCCGTCCTCTTCCTCTTCCTCTTCATCTCGACGTAGGCCGCGATCGAACGACGATTTTATTTTCGCGACGCCGCCTCTCCTCCGCACGGGCAGATGGAGTCAGGACAGCGTGAGATACGCGTTATTTTCACCTGGCTAACCCTATAGACTGTTCTCGCGCACGAGAAGGGATGTTCGCCGGTATGTTTGATGCGTTCGCCAGACAAACCCTCTCGACGTCTTCTCTCGCCCGCATTCTTCTTTCCAATATACAGGGTGCTCCTTTCCTTTTAAATAACCTCCTAAGCGTCAGATTTAAATTCTTTTAAATGTATTTGAGATTAGAGAGAGAGGGGGGGGGGGGATGTATTCAAAGGCTTCTTGTTCCTTCATCTTGTTTGTCATTCACTTTTCCTAATTTTGCTTTTATAACTCTAGTCCCTTTATTTTTTTAATTTCATAATATATTTTTCTTTGTTTCTATTTTCCTATTTTCTTCTTCCTACTCTTCTTTTTTAATTTTTTATTTGTTGCATTGCATTTTCTTCATTCTTCCACACAATTCAGCTTCATTCTATTGCTTCGTGTCTTTCTTCGTCCCTTCTCCATGTCATTAATTTTCTTCCGCTGCTTCTCTTCTCCAATTTGCCTTTATATTGCTGTCTATCTTAACCCGATATTCGCCTCTTCGGTCTATCTCCACTCTTCTCAATACGGTCCTTCATCCATCTCCGATTCGGTCTGAAACTCCGTCATCAAGGATCGCGACCGCTTCTTCGGCGTACCGCAGCCACGCGATATTACGTAATTGGATTTCCTCCCTTTAAAGGGCCGAGTGATTCCATTGACATGGCCGAATCGAGAATAACTCGAAAGGGGTTTCCAAGCGTTGGCAGACGCTACCGCGCGTCTCGAAGGATCTATCGCGTACAAAGCACAAGAGGATGGTCCTTGTTAAAGAGTCGTCGAGACGGCGAGCCTGCCGTACCCAGCCGCAGATTAAATGCGGCTTAATCCGTAGATTAACAGTGGGATACGCACTCACCGGGTTCGTTGATTCCGGTTAGCCGGAAACTGAGATCGGAAACCGCAACCGTGTCTAATCGCATCTCTCAATTAATCCGCATTGTTAAGACGCCCGCTTGTCACTTTGTTAAAGCCATTACGCGGCTAACTAGAGATTGCTTCTTTTTAAAAAGTTATATTTTTCAAGAGCATCTCTCTAAAACCTCTCTATATCGAGGTAATAAATGTTTAATAAAACTACAGGCGACATCAAAATTATATTTAAACAAAAATGAAATTAGCATAATCACCTATTTTTTTCTTTATATTCGAAATATAATTATCACACGAAAAAGAGAAGAAAGAAGAAATTACGATTTCTTCAGTAATGAAATACAATTTTTTTCGTGTTGCACTGAAAAAAAAAAGTCTGGTTATAACTACCAAATGTATAGTGAAATAGTATCAATTAAATATTTTGTCAATATAACCAAAAATAATTTTATTTTACTAAATGTTTAGTCAGTATTATCAAATCTGGTATAAGTTACTAAATATTTAGAAATATAAAACTATTTTTGGTTACATTGACCAAATATTTAATTGATACTATTGCACTATACATTTGGTAGTTATAACCAGTCTTTTTTTTCAGTGTGCTTACAAATATCTGTAAATATCTGACATTTATATTGCTTGCAATCAATTACTTTACTACTTCGATTTCCTCATTCTTTCGCAGCATTCACGGTCCCGATATAACCGTCACTCGAGAAACATCTCTTTGAACAGGAAAAGCCATTATTACTATGTCGACCGAGAGAACCTTTACATGAAATGTCGCGAGCGGTCGAAGGGGCGAGACGAGTCGTCGAGATTCTCCGTATGCATTCTCGGTCAAATTCACGCGCTTGTCGACAACGATTATGTTGTCGAGGAACTCCGCCCAGGGGTTGCGGGATACACTACGTAGCAACCTGCGGTGGGACAGAAGAAGAGGGTGCGACAAGGATACGCGCGACCGAGCGGAAGCTTATAATTGCCGCAGGACAGGATTGGATTCGAAAGCCGCGGCGAAGCACAAGGACACCACGGGGCGCTATTATAACAACGTCCAGGTGTCTTGTCGACACCTCAAAGGACCGCGCTGCTACTCTCGCGGAACCGCAATATTTGGTCGGTCAGTACGTGGTAAACGATATATACATCCTCATAGAGAAAGAAAAATGACTTTCTCGACGGCTTCTGCTTCCCTTCCGAGTGGTTTTCGAATTGAGAGAGAAAAAGAATCACGGGAAAACTGAGACGAGGGTGGGGATTCTTCAAAAGATGCTGTCTCAAGTTTCCTATACGCGCGAAAGACCCGCTTGTATTTTTCGTTACACAAAACAGTTAACTTCGGCCAAGAAACGTCGAATATTCAAAATAATGACACTTTACGAAATAGATTTGCAAAATTAATAAGCGAATGCTATACATGTGTTGTCTCAGGATTGTTATACGGCCAACTAGTATTTGCCTTAAAATTCAATAAATGCTTTTTTCATTAACACGTATTATCAGAAAAATAATATCCATTTGTATGATATTTTTAATAATATCTAAGTCATGATTATATATTTTTATCAACAATTGTCTACTGATATTTATAAAATATTTGTTGTACTATTGGTGAGAGGTTTTCAATATCTGTGGTCACCTATCTTTTAAATGCACCTTTTTCCCGGCGCGTACATGCGAGAAGAAATGTTTCTTCTTTGGCGCTTTAAATTTTTGGACGCAACGGACCGCACGATTTTATACACTTGCGTGCGTATACGCGCGTATGCTCGAACAAGCGGCGCGATGAAAGGAAGTTCGACGGAAGATGATGTTACAATTTGCGAGCGAGTCTAGTCGAAATCGTGCGAGAGAGCTCCCGAGGAACATTAGATTTACGCTTCGCTGGATACCGATGCCGAACATCAAAGGAAGAGAGGAGTTCTCGTCCTCTCGCAGAAGCAGTGCGCGAAGCCAATGGCGTATACTCTTTCTCCCTCCTTCTCCACCCTCTGTTCGTCTCTCTTGTTCCCATTTCCGCCCCCTTGCTATTTCTTGCTGTTTCTGCTTCTCGCCGACCACGGCACGAAAACGCGGTCCGGCCGCGGTTGCGGCTTCGTTGGCCATCGGCCGGATTGAAAAGAGGAATGCCACGAATGCAGAAGCACCAACACAAAGATGATCGGGCGCGGCGCCGCCGCACCGAAAATCCTCAGTCGACCGAACACCGCTGACCGAATTTGGAAAAGCGAATCCCGGCTAGGTAAGTTTGTGTCTCTCGCGGTCACCCTTTCGGCCGCCTGCAACATGGACCGACTGGCTAGTCGTCGGACTTAGTCTTCGAAAAGCGAGTTCTGATCAACGGAATTGTGTCACTAACGCGCGGCTGCAATTAAGTGCTACAAACCAAACTGAATCCAACATTTTAATTAAAGAAGAGAAGCTTAGGAACAATTTTTCATATCAGAAAATAATGATTTGTTTCTCAATATTATACTTTCACTAGAAAATAAAACCGCTTTTTTTTTATCTCTTATGGTTAATGAGTATACGTTTTTCGTTGAAAACGATGACAACTCTATAGAATATCGTTCTGAAAAGGGCAGGACTGGAAGCGGTTAAGAAGAAAGCACGAATTCTCGAGGATGACAACCGAGAAGATCTGGTTGAGGATTAAAAGACACCGCACCGTTCGAACCGGTCTAAATCCCAAATTAAATAGTCAGTAGACGTACAGATTACAAACTCGTTACAAATACGGGAAGAGTATCCCGTGTTCTGTCGCTATTATTGGGGATTACCTGCGAGTTTTCGCTCCAGGTGACTCATTCATCGATGGTTCCCTTCGACAACAAGCATTCAGTAAATTTGACCAATTTAGTGATGCGTATTTTCAACGGGCCGGAAAGTACCCGAGTCAGGGCCACAACGCGCCACCTGCGACTTTTCGACCGTGTTTTCTGCGAGGGCAAGACAAAGAAGAAAAGGAGGAAGCCGTCGCCGTGAGATTGGCGATTCCGCAAATCGCTAATGGCACGAAGCGTTAGGTCGTTAAACGAGTTAGCGTAGCGTGATCAAATCGCTGAATGCAAAACAGACAATACCGAGGATGGGGAGACGCTCCTCCACCGGGGAGCAAAAGAAACGAGCAGAAGCGTCTCTTCCCCTCCCCCTCGTTCGTTGAATCATCTCGACAATGGCGAACAAAACGCGACACCTGGTTACGAGTCTAATTACGACGGCGATTCTCGAACGCAACCCTCGCTTTTAACAACTCATGGTCGTCATGCTGTACATAAACTTTCTCTTCGAGCTTCCATTATGCGGCGATCATTGTTTCCGATAACGTCTCAATTTGCGAAATTATTTTTTTCAAATTACCTCTTGAAATTGCTAAACCAGATTGAACTCAAATAATTTGTTTGTGTAAACACAAATAAAAAATATAATGTGAAAAATTTTAAATCTACGAAGTAAATTTTAAGCTGTAGCTTGAAAAATTCTTATTCGCAGGTTAAAGATGCGCAAATTAAAATGCTACTTAAATCTGGAGTAATTAAAGTGTAAAACATCCATCTCTCTAGAATAACCGCAATTAAACGTTTTGCAATTTTGTGGCAATATCTGATATCTGTCTTCGTAAACGAAAACGTAAGATTTTTTTTTTTTATGATTTGCAGGCGAAACGCGACGGAAAAAAGAAAGACTTTTCCAGCAGGCGGCGTATAATTCAACGTCAGATTACGATTTAGAATAGCTGGGAAGGATACTTGAATTAATTCTATTCAGCAATATCAGATGTGACGACCGACGCTCGCGACGGTAACGGTCGCTGCTTGCTTGCCGCAAATATTCTTACCCATGCGATAGCGGCGTACATTCTTGCACAGGTCTGTTGTTGCACCTGCGTCTTGGCATTTCTACGAATAGTTCCGTTGCCCGGGCATCTACGAGTAAAATCAAGAAAATCTACACGATGCAAAACACATGGCGGAAAGCTCTTACGTCGAGGAATTTCTTGATTAAATCGCAAGACAAAGTTTTACGACAGTTACAACATAGTAAACTACAAATGAACGATTGTTACCTAAATAAAAATATACTTTCTCTTATTAAATCAAGATAAAGATATTAAGCAGTAGTAAATGATAATAATCTTCATTACAGAAAATATGGAAAAGAAATACTCAATATGCAACAGCAAACAACAAGAAACTCTATTTCTCTGAAGGAAAAACTTGTAACAAAAATTAATTTTTACATACAACATATCATGTTATTAAATTTATAAGTTAGAAAGAATAAAAAATCGTTTCATGCAAATGCATTCACATTTTTAATTACAATTATCAAATTTTTATTATTAAAATCTTGGTAATCTATATTTCTTCAGCATTATTACAACTGTTATTACGATGTTCATTATCGCAATAGCAGTAATAATTTTTACATTGAAAAGAAACGATTGTATGGTTGATTTGAAACATTTCATTTATATTTTCTTGAATAAAGCATCTTGAATAGCATCAAAGTGATGCTAACTACATGTAGACCATATTGAAGGATATCGACATACATGACCTGGCAGCCTTGATTTGCACACTCTGCATCGATAATAGATAGTCATACACGGGGCAATCTTAGGTTGACGCGCTGAACTAGATCTGTTACGCTATTCAGGTGGATCTAGTTCAAAGGGTAACGGACCGAGATCCTGAACTACTGACAGACTAACTAATCCTGTTAATTACTTCGCCATGCATTCAATACATTGGCCCAGAATTATCTACCTAAATCCATTCATTATATGCATATCATCTTTCTGCAAATACTAAAAATTAATTCAGTGAAATGTAATTGACTCTTCATCATATTATAATAAATTTATCTTATTACATATTAATAGATATTATCATACTAAATTTATTATATAATAAACAGATGTATTATCAGATAAAATCGATTATAGTTATTTTATAAACACAATAACATGAAAATCGGTCGAAATTTCACGAGCCAAAATACAATAGATATAATTATAAGATTTCAAATCGAAACAAAATTTATAAATGCATTGACGTGGTACGTTTCGGCTCTACTTAGCCTTCTTCAGCCTAATAACAATAATCTTTAAATCGGAAAGTAGAAAGTATAACGACGCTACATATTACTTATATTTAAAAAACCTAACATTTTGTATGATTTATAAATCGGAAAAATAAATAAAACGTAAAAACGACGCAATGTTTCTGCAAACTTATTTCTTAAGTGAATATTTACTTATTTCTTATGTGAATTCGCCATATCGATATTGTGCATACCGTCATGATTAATCTCGATGGCTGATAAATAAATAAAAAATTGAAATAAGTTTGCTGATAAATAAATAAAAGATTGAAATAAGTTTGCAGAAACATTGCGTCGTTTTTACGTTTTATTTATTTTTCCGATTTATAAATCATACAAAATGTTAGATTTTTTTAAATATAAGTAATATGTAGCGTCGTTATACTTTCTACTTTCCGATTTAAAGATTATTGTTATTAGGCTGAAAAAGGCTAAGTAGAGCCGAAACGTACTACGTCAATGCATTTATAAATTTTGTTTCGATTTGAAATCTTATAATTATATCTATTGTATTTTGGCTCGTGAAATTTCGACCGATTTTCATGTTATTGTGTTTACAACGATACGAGCGTGTATTAAATTGATTACTGTTATTTTATAAATTCTTATGAATTTTAATTATATTCGTCATGTTCTCAATTTACTAATAAAAAATTACTAATATTTAATAAGACAAATTTAGTTTTATTCTCAATTTTTTTTGCAAGATTTCAAAATGTCATGTAACTAACGTGATAGTTCATCTTTTTTTGGTATGAAATAAATTGTGATGCTACTTCCAATTGTCTATTGATTTCGTAAATGATCTTTTTATTTGTAATCGCGTCCATCTCGTCGCCAGGATAAACCTACGTTTAATCCTTTCTAATACTTTCTTCTACCGGTAATATACAAGTTGTCTCAGAAATTATACGTCTCCTAACTTCATCTAGATCTAAATTTTTTCTTATGTTAAGTATTTATGTTTTAATAATTTTAAATTTTAGGAGTTTTTCATTTTCTCGAATTTTTATAATTTTTATAGAATTATTATATGTTCTTTGATATTGAAGCACAATTTCTCATCACTTTATCTATTAATTTACTGTACCTGTTGTGTATCTATATATTTATCAATTAATTTACTATATACAATGAATATGGGAATTAATATCTATTATTAGAGAAACACATGTGAAACAGAAAGCCTGGGAGGTAGAGAGAGGTGAGAGGGAAGAGAAGTGAGGAGAGAAGAGGAAATTGGTCCGACCTACGACAATACGGGTGGAAGGAAGAGCGGCGCATCCTGCGGATGCGCTATCGTATCCTGAAGAGCCAATCAATTTTTTTAAGCCCTCAGCGAGCCGCGGTGACACAGCCAACGAAAGCAGAGAAACCATTCATCCATCGAAATGACCCCAGAGGCGCCAATCAAACGCGTCGCCTCACTCTGAATACTCAATAGAGATATACGTATATGCATATGCGGGAATACTCGCGTTGACTCGATGCGTCTATATTAATAGGACAGGAGTTCTCTCCCGAAGCCTCATCGATCCTTTTCTACCATCGCGTCCATCGCTCTCTGTCTCTCTCTCTCACCTGACCCAAGTCACTTCTATTAAACTCTCGGACCGATGATCGTCGTTATTTCGGTGCCTGGTCGCCTCTATCATTCGCGATTCCGATGTTTCTGACATAACAAAAAGAAATGATCGATCAGTCTACTTTAACTAAAACCAGAAATGTAGAAAAAAAGCCAAATAATAAAAAAAACTGATGTTATTGAGGAATGATAACATTTATCGTACGCTATACTATGCGTTTTTTTACGATTAAATAATGATTTAAGAAAGATCTGTGTTAAACCGTTTATTGATTAAAGCATTGATGTGATTTATTTTATTAGCTTCGCATTATCATTACATATACAGTTATAATAATAATAATTATTATTATTATCAATTGTGGATTAAACATTTTCATTAAATTTCAATTCTCATTAAAATGGAAATAATTATATATATTATTAAAAGCGATGCTTTTTGATTATGGATAAAATCTGAAAGTTCTTTTTGTCGTTTTATACTCGACTATGTTTCTTTCCATTTTTGTCAAACATTTGTCAAACTTACAATGAAACTTTATTACTCCAATGTTTTTACATCTGCTCTTTTTATTTCTAAGTTTCTATATTGTGTTTTTCACATATCTTTTCTCAACCATTATTCATTTTTTTAGCTTGCATTCTATTATAAAACCTCGAAAATAGAATACATTATCATCGAATCTAATCTTTAACAAACATCACGTCTAACATAGGTATGTGTTTCACATAATTTTTTTAAGCTTCTTGCTCGATCATCTGTATCGCAGAAATCGCCTAATCGACTAAAAGATCGGCTAATCCATCGCTCCGAAACGCAGGTAATTGTGCAAGTTCCCGACAGGCTGAAGCGCGTATTGAACGCTACAAAGCTGTCGATACCCATATTAATTAAGCCCCGCGTGTTCATTCGGCGTGTCATATGCGAGGTAGACAAGCGCGTACGATACGGAACAAGCTATAGAAGGTTCTGTAGGCCGTGCTCCTATCTACGCATTATCATGGGCCCTCATAACCAGCCATTTGACGTTATTATTCTCGCAGAAGTCGCCTCAGAGAAATTTAGGTATGCAGTCCCCCGTAAATAAAATTTATCTCGTATCGAAAGCAAATATTCAAAAAATTGAAGGTAATTTAAATATAATATAACAAGATTAATTGAGAATAATTTTTTTTTATTTGATGAGAGTAATATCACACGCATGAAATAGAAATTTTGCAAGTAATCAATTAAAATTTAAGCAGAGATGATTAACTGTTTTTATCACGAATATTATTTTAGTTGGATATTTATTTATTAACTGTGTATCAGTGTTGTATGGATTTAAATTAAGTTATTAATTAAATTGATAATTTACTAATGGAATTGATATTATAAAATTTTATGCAAATAATAGATTATTTAAAATAAGGCTAATATATCATATTTCGACTACATGAAACTTTACGGTGTACTTTTTTATACGATATATGGAATATTGATTTCTGGGCGGTCACTACCAATAAGATATACTTCGCGTGGAATTGGTGCGTGAAGCTGTTATTACCGCTTTCGACGACACACTGGATGCTCTATGAAACGCGTGTCGCCGCGACAACCGATAAATGTCGAGCGATTAACAATACATGTCGAAATATCGCGGTAATTGCCACCGTCGACGTCGATCATTGTGCCGAGTTATATTAGTTACATTTGATTGCGCACGATGCTTCGTTACTTCCGCGAGACTCAATTCCCGTAGTAGATTCCCACGATTCTGTATACACGATTCTGTATAGTAGTTTCAGCAGATATTCACTCAAGAATGAAATCAATTTTTGTTTGAAAATTATTGCTTGAAAGTATAAAATCATATTAATTATATTTTGATCACATTTTTTTTAAAAGCTTTAGGTCTGCGTATGTAAAATATTGTACGATTGATATTATACAATTTATAGAGAAAATAAAAAAAATTAGAAAAAAGCTCAAGTATAGCGATAAAATTTTATGAGTAACTCTTTTCTAGAAATTAAACAATAAAAGATAATACGGAAATAATCACTGTACAATCAATCAATTTTATACAATAAATAAATTATTAATATAAAAATAATTTGAAAAATGGATTAATTGAAATTCGATTATATATGAATATTTATATCCAATTTGTCTCAATAATAGTCATAAATCATTTTCAGTGCCTTCCTTAGAGTGACCCTCCTCCTCTTTCGATTAAGATAATTATCGAATTTCGGTAAATCAAAAATTTAACCGCTATTCCGATTTATCGAATGTATTTTACACGATTATATTCTACATTATGTTTATCATAAGGTTTCGGAAAATAAAGAAAATTAATGCTAATTATTAGGCTAATTTTATGTCTACAAGTACAGCAATTGAAACAATATGTAGTAACCGGAAGCTCTTGATCCCGAAAGAGTTAAAATAATATCCAAGCGAAATTTTTTTTCCTAATTTCTTCACAGAATACTATTACAGTTGCTACGGTAATTGCACCATAACGGAATTTCTTTGCGCTTCTTTTGAGTTGCCTCTCGAGAGTTTATTGTTTCGCTGTTAAGTACATGGTATCAAGAACATAGAAAAAATCCTGTTCTGGTCGTTGCAACCATTTTTCCTCGTTGCGGTTGCCTTGCTTATATTTACGAAAGCAAATATCTGTTACTACGTGAGTATTAAAGTGCATCACCTGTACAAAGAATCTACTGCAAGAATGACGAGAAAATTACTTGAATGTTCTCCAAGTATTATTGTCTATAAAATATGTTTCTTTTCTATTTAATTCATCAAGTATTTCTACGTGTAATTTTTGTTGTTTTTGCATTAAACTAATAAATTTTTAAAACATTTATGTGAATACACGTCACAAAGAAAATAATATAATTAATAAAGAATGTTTAGTCAATTCATGTTATATCTCTCAGAAAAAATTTGGACGAATTTTACGTATTTGTTTGACACATTACTGTAGTGTCGTTCTTATGGGTCTTATCTTAAGATATTCGCTGTCACGTCCAACAGGAAGGGAAAATATCCCCTGGATAAAACAATATCTCTCTCGGGGCTCCTTTGTAGCTGATTCGATCTGACAACACTTTCTGCCCATTGGCCAGGCAAACGCTGCTGGTCGACTTGTGACCAGAATAATGTTGCATTATGTCCACAGAATGCTAGATCGCTGATATTGTAAAACTCCATTCGGCGATTGAACGTTACATTTTAAACAAAACGAAAATTCAAAAGAATTCGAATTTCTTTTAAACATTTTTAGAATATCGATTAAAAATTAATAAAATCTTTATCCGCGAATCATCTGCCATGTTACAAAAAACAATACTCGATGTAGAAAAATCGAAATTCGTAAGTTTTAGAATCGTTATTTTAATAACTAATTAAGTGAAGAAATATAGTCCTTGCCGATTATATTGCTAAAAAGCTTACAATGAAACATACTACACAAAATGGCAGAATAAAACATCTCTAGAGGAGCTCGCTCTACGAAATTTTTCATCGAAAATTTTCAACTAACACAGTTAATATTCGATTGAATTGCCGGAAATCGACAAACGTATCCAGACCATGAGAAAATAGTCTTGGCCGTGTCCCGATGCCAAATCTCAATGAGCGTTCTCTTTTACGAGCTCCGGGAGCTGCGAAGCGAAAAAGACTCGTTCGACCTACCTTTTGCCCGGAAACGACGGACAAGCGTAAAGTTCTCTTTCACAACGGCTTGCAACGAATGAGTGTATGAACGGCGCCGTTTTTAATGATTTAAACCTGCACCGATAACGTAGACCGCACGATTTCGCAAAATAATCAATTTAACGCTATCTTTGTAGCAAATTTCTTCATTTAGTCATACATTTTGAATTATTTTAAAATTTTTAATCAAATAACGTTTTCGAAATGATTATATATTTAAAACGTTCTATTCCTGAAATAATTTATTAACTACTTAACTGGCACTGATGTGTTTCTGCGTCAAAAACGTTAAAAGATAGAATACATGTCCAAAAATATTTCTTCTTAATACGTTGCTTCATATATCTTCTAAATAGATATCTATTTCTAAAGTAATTTTGTACACAGAAAAAAAATTAGTATCAAATCAACAATTCATTGTTTCATATATAAACAGGAATATAAAATCTCCTTGAAAGTATTTATAATCTCAAAGACATAATTTGCTAACATAAAGACATTTTGTTTCTTCATGTAAGCAAATTATGTCTGATCGAGATTATCAAATTCTTCCAAGAAGATTTTATATTCTTGCTTATATGTGAAACAATGAATTGCTGATTTGATAGTCATTTTTTTTCTGTGTAGATGTACGATCATCGGTTGAAATCAAAGCAAAAAAAATTCTTTCATAGAAACAAATTGAGCGATGGATATTTGACACTCTAAACGTGACATAGTCGTCTATTACTGATTGTCCATAGGTACTCGGCGCCACCGCACTCTTTTCAATCAAATTTTCGCAGCAGGTACCGGATCTGCGGCGCACTCACCGCGAGTGCATTCGCACGCACTTGTGACGCGATTTGGCTTTTCGACCGCGCCGTGGTTTGTTGGCGCAGTTTAGGCATCAATAGAGCAACCCCGCGACGCGACAAAACCGACGCTGTTCTCACCCTCGGTTGTTCCGCACCTGTCAGCCGCGTTTTGTCCCGCGTTTTGATCCTCTGATGTACGCCGCCACAGGGAAGGACCAAAGGATCGGCCGCCGTTGCAGCGCGTCTTCTTGTGATGTCACCCAAGTCGTTCGCCCCCACCGTTGGGCACATCTATTCTACGACGGCATTGCAATAGGTCGGACGAACCTCTGTCGCATTCACCTTTCGGCTCGTTGGCATTAGCGTCCAATAAACGCCATTGTCGTCTCGATTCGTCGGCCTAAACTCGAAAGCCGCGACTGAAAACTCGGAATGCCCGGCAATGCCACAATTCACTCATCAATGAGTATACGATTAAATCACAAGTGCAGCGAAACGAATTTTACAAAATAATGCCAAATTCTCGGTTGTTGAATCGTAAATTTCTAAATGTATTCCAATTCTCTTTCGTGCAAGCAGCAATGGGAGAATTAACGACGAGTATCTTGAATATCTATTCAACAGTTAAAAGGGCTGGATGTAGGGGATTGTAGGGAGTAGCCTGCCTAGTGAAATAGTTATCGACACCATTGACAATGACTCTGACGCAATCTCTGTTTGACTGACTGTAACTGAAATTTGTAACAAGCAACGGCGTCGATGGATTTAATGCACGAAACACCCCCTTCCCTCCGCTGATCCAGATTATCCCAGAGATTCGCGTCAATTATCTTCGAGAAACGTTCGCATGGCTCGGACTCGCGGCTTTCTCACGAAGTCGCGGAACCGGACGGACGCGGTTCGCGAAGTTTGCGAAGTTCCGCGGTCGTTAGTTGTACGGCTATCTCCCGGGGAAGGCAGATAAGGACTTCGGAACTGGACTGCGGGCGAACGAGCGAACTTGCCTGAGTCCGGAAACGACGCGGAGAACACGACGTCTCTATCCTACGAAGAGCCGAGAGAGTGTACCTGCAAGAGTACTCCCGGGCGCACCAAGTCGCCGAGATTTCAGTTCTACCGAGTCCGTCATATCACGGCTTTATTCGCCATCGCAAATACGGTCGCTTGTTAATGATGCAAAGTTATTAGTGAGCATATCGCCAAGATGCAAAGAGCTTTCGCAAATCTGCTTCAAGAAACATAGATAGAAAAGGATAATGCTGGAAGAAGTAATGTCTTTACTCGCTAATTTCTTCTAACAAGACGACGTTTCCATTACAATACAAGAAAGTTGCAAAAACAGAGAGATCGGTGAAACCATGGATGTATAGGAATGAAACCAAAATTTTGTGTAAAGCTGAAGGGAGTTTTGAAAAAAAATTGAGAGTAATTAGAAAAAGGAGCTGCTGAAATAAACTTTAGAAATTCAGAGCGTAAAGTTAGATCCTGCAAAGCAAAACGATCAAAACGTTGTGTAAACAGGTTAACGCTTCCGCTCGTGACTCAAAAAAAAGAACGCTCCTACGTAATAAAATTTCTGATCGAAAAAAATGGTTGTGTACACGGCCGATGCGCGAGGTGTAATGGCCCTTTCGCGCAAATTCTCGCTCGTACACGGCTCGGAGGAACGAGAATGGGAAATGGAAGCGTGTGTGCGTCTATAATGGCGTCCGTATGACAAGCTGGACAAAGGGCTCGTCAGAGCGCCGGGTTCGGCCAATGAAACTCGCCCCGAGAACGGCGGGAAGAGCTGGTTAAAAAAAAGAGAGAAAGAGAAAGGAGGAAAGAGAGCGCGAGGTGGGTCATTCCGACATCGCGACAACTTCGATTCCGGAATAAAACGCGTACTACCACTTTTTTTTCACTCCGACTCGCCCGACGTTCGAGGCTCGTATTCACCTTGCATCCAGCGCCTCTAAGCCTGGAGTTGTCAGTGAGAAAGAAAAAAAAAGATCGAAGTGGAAAAGCTAGCGCGCATCAAAAGGGAGCTTTTCTCTTTCAATTCAATCCGCATATATCTGGTTGCGCGGAAAGAGAATGCATAGATTTTCGGCTTCACAGTCTCGCGCGTACGTCCGATCGTTACTCCTTTAGCTGCAATCGAACCCGTGAATCCACGTATCGTTAATAAATCCGCGAACCTTTCGACATCATACACCCTTGACGCCTTTCATCCCTGACCTCAAACTCTTGGTACCCTTAGATCCGTAGATCCACAGAGACGTGACCTAAATACTTGTTCTTGCTTCATAAATACCTCGAGTCACATATTCTCGCCTTTACAGATCCGCCTTTACAGATCCGCGGATTCACGAAGAGATTCACGGTTTTGTAACCTACATTCTCCCCTGCGACTGTTTATACGTCCGAATTTTTCGCATGATTCACGTCTCCGCTATAGGAATACGCGCGCTGCATATATAAAGACACCTGCTGCATTGTTCAGATTGCATCGTCTGAACGTGATAGTTATTCGCGACGGCATAAAAATATATAGGTTGAAGGCAAACATATTTTTGGCTCGCGTGCGCGGCAGATTTCTTTTTGTTTCGGGAGAACACGCTGTTGTACGGGGCTACAATTTGGGGTGAACTCGACTACACATCTCTCCCTCGACGGGGAAAAGATATAATATTGGGCGCGAAGTGTCGGTTAAATAAGAAAAAGCTTCATTCCCCGTGGCAGACGGATTCCCCGAATTTGCACGTGAAACCGATTTTTCAACGGCGAGAAAAATACACTCGCCGGAAACCGATCCGCACGAAATTCGCCGACGTTGCCGCATAAATTTTCGCACGCTCGTATATTTTATGGTTTACATAACACGTGTTTATCTTACCATTCCAGGCGTTATTTTTGCGAACGTCTATTCCTAACCGAATTCAAATCTATCGACACTAAATATAAAATGGAGAACATCCACTTATTCCTTCTTTTAAAACACATGGTAAAAATATTAAAGGCCCCGGACGATCCACTTTTCGAAAACGTGCGGAACGAGAATTATTTTTCCGATTTCTCTTCCGTTTCTCCGGCGGATATTAACGGAAAATCTATTTTTAACTTCTGACTAGAGTACGAGGGAAGAATTTTCAGGGCAACTTTGCGGCGAAACAACCGAGAGCAATGCGATTTCGCCGTGCCGGCTTTTCGAACAACGCCGCAGCTTGTCGTTATCATTTCTCTTCTTTCCGATGTTCTCGCGCGCAAAAATCGCGCTCCTGGATTACGTTATCTCGCAACTGCTGCTGGCAATGTATCGTCGTAAATCGATTAGCTACTGATTTCGGTTTAACGAGTGCAACTCCGAGAAACGTGAATCCGAGAGCTCGCGGGTGGTCGACCGCGAGGAAAGCGCGATGAAGTGTAAATAAGGATTTCGAAAATCTCATTCCGAAGACACGGCGATTTTACCGCGCGTATCTGAGATTTTCCAGCAGTCCTATTACATCTTTTTTCATTACCACTTCTTTTTTTACTTTACGTGATGGATAACATCGCTCGAAGTTACGTCAGAGTTCAGCGGAGCCGTTTCGTCTTCATATTGTCTCGACCACATTATTTCAGATGCTGAGGAACGGCATCTGTATCCATTAAGAGTCGCTAACGTCATATCAATTATAGCAAACGAGCGAATAACTAGCGATTAGCGAGCGCCACAGATAAATATTTTAAATAATGCACAAATCTAACGTTAAGTAAATCTACGTTTTGATGAAAAGACACATTTGTCTAAAATTATCTACTCTATTTTAATCTTGATTATAAAAAAAATTGCAATAAAATACCAACATAATAAAATAATATCCTCCTATGTGTGCAAAATTTTCATTTATTAAAATTAAATTTTAAACGCAATAAATTTTTTCTTGCGGCATCCACGACTCCAAATTAAGCCAATTATCGAACAGGTGATTAATTTTCTCTAATAGTTCTATGTTGGTACTTGACATAAATAAAGTTTAAATAAAATTAAGTGATTTAAATTTTAACAGCGACACTAGCATTGAAAATTTTCGTACTTCTGCGATAAATTTTTTACATGGATCACTGAGCATAAATCAGTTTCTGATGAGCACATGAATTATGTTCAGTTGAACATAATTCATGTGCTCATCAGAAGTCTTTTCCGTTGTGTCGCATTCATATTCGCGAACTTATTCTCTAAATCAGTGAAATTTTAGTGATTTCAGTGCTGCATTTATAACTATATCAATCGATGAAATATGTATTGTCTTTCAATGATAATTGATTCCGATCAGTTCCGAATTTCCTCCTTTTAATCGAAATCATTGAACAGATAGTTAATACTCTCTGCTTATCATAGTCATAAGTATAGCACTGCAAATCAGTGAATAATACATTGATTCCAATTTAGAGAGTATATTATAGACGGCGAAACGAGCATTATTGAAACGACAGATGCTTCGTCGATCAATGAAACTACCTTGCTCGATAATTGCCAATATTCGCGTTTAAAATATATCGAACGACTCGTGAGTCCTGGCAAAAGAGTTTCTCCGCGTGATTTAAGAGCGATGGAAATCGTGCGCTCGTGTTGGCCGTCGGTCGAACCAGCCCTGGGCAACGCGCGACAAGGGCCTTAAAATTCTCTTATCTGGAAATGCGCGCGGCATTGTGAACGAGGCTTCCCGAATCGGAAGATTCTTTTTATGCCGAGAGTAGACGTAAAGTCGATTTATTACGCGCTAGATAAAAACTCGCTCGCGGCCATTCGATCGTAAGCCTCAAATCTGAGACGTTAACACTCTCGATATAAGAAGATATTAGATTTCCCTGTAGCGATATAGTTTTATCTGTAAGCTAAAGTCAATTACAATAGCTAATTAAAGCTTTATGAAAACAATTGCTAAATTTTATCCATTACAAAAGCATGAATTAATATGGATTGAAAAAGTTATCTCGAATTTTCGAATACGAAAAGACTAGGAATTCTTTTAACTTGATTCTTTAAAATTGGATGGAATATTATTGCGTATCAAATAATACATCGTAGTTATTGAGACAAGTGTATTTTAACATCGTGCATAACTACTGAAACATTGATTGAATTCTGCGCGGAAAGAGAAAGAAAGAGAGAAAGAGAGAAGATAAAATAAAATTTTAATAAATAAATCAATAGTGCGCCGCAAATTGCCGCGCTTTCATCCGCGCGTCAATGAAACAGAAATTATTTATTCGGATTTTAACGAGAGAACCGATATGTCGAAGCGGCAGAAGCTTAATTATTTATTATTATTATTATTATTACTATTATTACCATCACGTAGTGTGCGTCCTTCCGCAATTATCAGCGCGTCGCTCGTCGTCCATTGTAATTTATCGTTCATACGAAATTGTAATGTCGCGGAACGTCACCCCATGCAACGAAAAATTCGTCTCGCGATACTGCCGGCAAAATACATCGTTACGCGACGAAATAAGAGCACCGACCTGGTGGCGGCAGAGAGGATGGATGGGAAGGGTAGACAGCGGGCGCAAATATTATTCGTTCGCAGTTGAAAAGCTCCATTATTGATTTATTCCGACGGCGTTTGACCGCTTTAACTGGATTAACGGCGATCCTTCGTCCCGACTGCAAAAAGCGAGTTTACACGAAGCCTGAGTGAGAGCCGGATCAAGCAGCTTACGTCGCTTGCTTACGGGTTTTTCGCACCTCTTGTTAAAAAAAAAAANAAAAAAAAGTGAACGCGTAACTTGTTCCACGGTGAACTTACGCGAAGTCAATAGGGAGACTGGTTAAGCAGCGAAGTTACTCGCTACTTCGCGTTAACCCGCCATCGGATTATTTTGACGATGTAGGAAAGTTAAACATCGCGCCGATGTTATTTCATCCCGCGTTGGCGTTCGTCCGTTGGCTATTCGCCGCGAAAAGAGAGATGGAAAATGAACGGAGATTGTTTTCATAATCGAGAAAAATAAGGGGAGGATCGCCTAGTCCGGATTATCAATGGGGGATCATCTCGGGCCTGATGTATACATCACCCCGATCTCTAATATTTCCTCTGTGGGATAAACTCGCATTAAGGAGTCGAAAGATTGGATTCTCCTCAATTCCGTTCCCGGATCGAGGATCCGTATTATTCTCATTTTCCAGTATAGAAATCCGGGATATTCGTCTAATTTCTAATTTTTTTTAGAAATGTTTTAATTCCTTTATTGAAATCAAATAGTATTCAATACTTAATAAAGAATCCCACCCGCGTGTACACAGTAAAAACTTTTTAACATTTTTGCATGTCCCAGAAAGTCCACTCTAAATTTTAAGTTAAAATAACTCTTATTCATCGTGTTACTTATTGACAAATTAAAAATGTTAAGTAATTGACACAATACTTTACATTTATTTTTACTCATAAGAAATGTTAATAGAACATTTTTGTTCGTAACATTTAACTCATAGGAAATGTTAATAGAACATATTCGTTCGTAATCATGTTAAATTAACTTTGAGACATGGTGATTATTTAAAATAATTGTGTTAAAAGTATTCAAAATAATATTCCATTTCTAAGAGACATACACAAAGTGTTAATTTATAAAGTTGACATAAATGTAACACATGAAAATGTTATAAAAATAATAACGTATCAGTTGTATGTTAATTTTACATTGAAGTAGTAATCAAAACGTGGTAACACAAGAAAATTTTAACATATGGACCCATATGTACGCACAATTTTTTACTGTGTATGTATTTTTTAGAGACATTTGCAAATATGATTGTACTTTCAAAATAAAAATTATTTTAATATTTTATATACTTACTAAAATGTTTGTTAAATGTAACTGATACAAATTAAAGGCAAATAACATTCATTATACATCACGCATTTAGTATTTAATCGAGATAGTTTTTCCTACACTCAGAAAAAAATGTAGCATTAGATAGTACAATTGGGGAATTATCTTTTACAAATAATA
>QKQZ01029661.1:0-37810 GCA_003595255.1 Solenopsis fugax | reverse complement strand
TATATATAGGTTTCTTGTAAAAAATGACCCTTGACCCATTTCCTTTTCTATATAATTTAGTGTCGTAATGTAATAAAACTTAAACTATAATAAATAAACGAAACATTATAATAAATTCAATTGAGAGTTGTTTGATCTTTGCATGCAATATATATTGAAATAAATTTTTTTACAAAAAGTTTCCTCGTCTGAAGGTGTTTTAATCATCTTTTAAATTTTTTGTTTATTTCCGTCAATGTTGATTAACTCTGATTTTATTTTATCTTAATTTTTTCTAATTTTTAAAACTAGAGAAAGTAAATTAAAACGAAATCAAAGTAAATCTACATTGGAAATGGGCATTAGTTGTCAATTTTGTCAGAATTATTATAATTATGCGTAGAAGTTACCTGAAATAAAAGCTAAAAAAAAATGTGTTTTTATATATTTGAAATATTTTCATTATATCGCGCGAATGTACTTTCGTTTTTTTTTTAATTCGCTACACTTTTATTTCCTCTTTTTTTTCTTCAAAACATTCATAAATGTACAATTTTATGTAGAGATCCTAAAATCGCTAAAATCAGGAGCCCAATGCCCTAATTCTTGAAAACGTTCATGAAGTAGGATAAGGAGACCGAACCAGATCGAACTTCATGCTCAGAGAATAGCAAAAGTGGACCCGAATTCCGTCATAAAAACAAGTTCGGTATTTGGCCACTCGCGTCGCATGAAACGTTAATTCTACCATTTCTATTGGTTCTGTATTTCTATTGGTTCTTTATGTTCATAAAGAACCAATAGAAATGGTAGAATTAACGTTTCATGCGACGCGAGTGACCAAATACCGAACTTGTTTTCACGACGGAATTCGGGTCCACTTTTGCTACTCTCTGGCCGGTATTCATAGTCGATTCTTATGCCTGGTTTATGCTTCGGTCTTAATCTTAATCTTAAGAGTTGGCAACGTAGAATGCCATAAGGACGTTTATGCTTCGAAGCATAAACGTCCTTATGGCATTCTACGTTGCCAACTCTTAAGATTAAGATTAAGACCGAAGCATAAACCAGGCATAAAATATAGGAATCGACTATGGGCCGTATTCATAGTCGATTCCTATATTTANAATACCTAACAAAAAAGATTAACTAATGTGCTTTTACCGGCATGCATATTTCGCTCAGCGAAGCTGAGCTGAACTGTCATAGGCCGGTATTCATAGTCGATTCTTATTTCAAGATCGTCTTAAGTAATGTCTTAAGATGCCAATACGGATCTCTGATTGGCTGATGACATCTTAAGATAGTACTTAAGACGGTCTCAAATATAAGAATCGACTATGAATACGGCCCCTTGAAATAAGAATCGACTATGAATACCGACCTATGAATACGGCCCTATGGCCGGTATTCATAGTCCGTTCTTATATTTAAGATCGTCTTAAGTATCATCTTGAGACGTCATCAACCAATCAGACAACCGTATCAGCAGCTTAATGCCTGGTTTATGCTTCGGTCTTAATCTTAATCTTAAGAGTTGGCAACGTAGAATGCCATAAGATTAAGACCGAAGCATAAACCAGGCATAAGACATTGCTTAAGATGATCTTGAAATAAGAATCGACTATGAATACCGCCCTATGAATACCGGCCCTTATCCTACTTCATGGCCGTCACAGCGAACAGCGACGTTGAGCGGTTGAGCGACGTCAGCGACACGGCCACAAGCGTCAAGCGTCTGCAAGCTGCAAGCTGCTGCAAGCGTTACCTGGCGTGACCTGGCGTTACCTGCGCTGCGTCATACGTCAGAAGTGAGCCGGGTTTCTGCGGGTTGCTGCGGGTTTCTCCTCTGACAATCCGTCGCTACCGTGTTCTCTATTTCATCGAGGAAATATGCAGAAAATGGGCAAACTGAACGCGTCGATTGATATTATTCCGTTGCAAGGATCAAGCGGAGATTACAGATCGAGGCTCGTGGACAATAAGCATGGAACGACTCCAAGGCTATTCCGGGAGCAATCGCTTATAAGTCGCGTGCAGACGGTAATGTGAACCATCCCGTTGAGGTTAAGTTAGATTATTCTTTTCGATTATTTCCTTATCGTAAAACAGTACGGTATTCGCGTCCGGTTCGCGTCAGCGCGCACAGATATACATTGACGACACGATCGTGCTTCTGCTTTTGCTTCGACTCAACTGCCTCACTTTCCTGATGTTACGTTTATATATTTCACAGTACATGCACGAACACGAAAATAAGGTTTACATCGATGTAAATGAGATGGCAGACGCGTTGCAAAGGCGATACAAAGATTATCGTGGTAAGAAGCGCGGTGCATTCCGTGCTATGGTACGCAAAGCTTACGATGACCTTACCGAGATGTTTTCGAAGAAGCCTGTGACACGCGAAGCCTGTTCCGCGTACGATGACGACGACGATGACGACGATGATTTCGAGGATGTGGACGTCGAGGTATTTTGATTATCTCGCCTCGGTTATTAACCTTGCTGTAATAGATTTTAATCGAGTTACATGATTTTAGTCGGATACACAACGTGCTTCGGTAGATGATATGTTGTTACAAATGTATAAGAAAGCTCAATTTAAACAGAATGGAAACTCGAGCGATAAAGAATTGATAGATATCAGTAGTGACGATGATGTCGCTAAAGTCGATTCTAAAGCTTCCAAGAATGAAAAAGATGTAAAGACACCTGAGCCTGGGTGTACTATAGCTGAAGAATCTTCCCAGCAAACGGCTTCCCAGCAAATCACTCCAAAACTGGAAATGACAACTGTTAAGCTAAAAACAACTACTGTAAAAGAAGCAGTTGCAACAAAGCCAGATATGACTATCTCGAAACCAGAAACACCTGTCAAATCAAAATTGGTGTGCATTTGCCTTAGATTTCGCATTTAGATTTTTTAACAAAAATTAGATTGATGGGAAATTTGTTATCTGTTTCTGTCATTTCAGCCAGTGAATGAAGCCATGAAACCATTATTAATGGAAACTACAAGAAAAAGACAAAGAGACAAGGAAAATGGCAATGGACAATTTTCACTTGCAAAAAAAGCAAGAATCGTACCTATCACGGAATCAAAAATTACATTTTCTGATGTAGGAGGTAGTGACAAAGTTTTGAAAATTGTCTGCAAATTAGTAGCCCATATGAAACATCCTGAAATCTTCAAACAGCTTGGCATATCTCCACCTAGAGGATTTTTACTTCATGGACCACCTGGGTGTGGAAAAACCTTACTTGCACATGCAATTGCGGGAGTAAGATTAATATTTTATTCCAGAAAACATCTAAAGTATATGCTACAATAGAAATATTCATTATCAGATTATAATAAATAGAACAGTAAATACACATTTGTTGTATTGTGTAAACAATTGTGAAATATGTACACTAGTTTCATATATTTTTTAAAGTTTATACACACATATATATATATATATATATATCACGCACGCGCGTGCGAGCACACACAACACACATATTATAAAATAGTAATATTTTTATGCTAGGAATTAAATATGCCTCTACTAAAAGTAGCAGGACCTGAGCTTGTGACGGGAGTATCTGGTGAGAGTGAAGCGCGTATCAGAGAATTATTTGAACAAGCCTTAACTCTTGCACCATGCATTATTTTTTTGGACGAGATAGATGCTGTCACTCCAAATAGAGCTACAGCTCAAAGAGAAATGGAAAGAAGAATTGTTGCGCAATTATTATCAAGTTTAGATGGTAAAATATTAATGTTTCCAAGTTTTTTCCAGGCTCTTCTCTTTCCATGAGATACATTTCTTCTTTTTCTTTTTTTATTAGAATTGAATCTTAACGAAAACGGAGACAGAATACTGGTAATTGGTGCGACAAATCGACCAGATTCATTAGATCCTGCTTTAAGAAGAGCTGGACGTTTCGATCGTGAAGTGTGCCTTGGAATACCAGATAGAGAAGCAAGGGCTAGGATCTTAGCAGTGCATACTGAAAAAGTTGTATTGGCTCCTAATGTTAGTTTGTCGACAATAGCCTCCCTTACTCCAGGTTTTGTAGGTGCAGATTTAGTTGCCTTAATTAGAGAAGCTGCCATGGTTGCTGTAGATAGGTAAATTTTTTGTATTATACAAAATTTTATGCATTATACATACATATGTACATATATACCTACATGCATGCATATATATATATATATATATATATATATACATACATATATATGTATGTATGTATGCATGTATGTATGTGTGTACACACGCACATAAAATTCATATATAATTTTTTAGAATATTTGAGGGTCTAAATAAATCAAAACAAGAAGAAAAGTCATCTGAAATAACCGAAGTTGAAAAGCAAGTGGATAAGGAAATTGAAACTGCTGAAAATTCAGAAAATTTAATCGATACTAGTGTTGTGGCAGAAGCCTCTACTACGATTGGGAATGATCTTACATTCCCAAAAGAATTACCTAAAAGTCCAATTTCAGGAATTGCCGAAATGGATGTAATACAGGAACATTCAATAGACTTGTCAACCTTATTGGCTTGGTTGCGTACTGAACCACCACTTTCCCCAGAACGTCTATCAATTTTGTGTATCGAACACAGTGATTTTGAGGCTGCTCTACGCATTGTTCAACCTTCAGCGAAAAGAGAGGGATTCGCGACAGTTCCCGATATAACCTGGGATGATGTTGGCTCACTGCAAAATATACGACAAGAATTGCAAATGGCAATTCTCGTAAGTATTGATATATCCCTGATACTTTCTATCTTTTGTAAAAAAAAAAACTAGACATGTTAGTTTTGTAATATTTCCTGCACTCATTAACAACTTTCGACTCTCCCCAGTCAACTTTGTAATGAAACCAAACCGTACATAAGCTATTATGTTACTTATCTTAAAGCATTTTTACAGTACTTTCGAGGCATATGTATATAAATTTATTTATTGCAGGCTCCTGTTAAACACTCTGAACACTTTAATACATTAGGTTTAACAACTGCCAGCGGAGTGTTATTGTGTGGTCCACCTGGATGTGGAAAAACACTATTGGCTAAAGCCGTCGCTAATGAAGCTGGTATTAATTTTATTTCTGTTAAAGGACCAGAGCTTTTAAATATGGCAAGTGTTTCACAAAATTATTGTACTTGTTAGACTTGAAAATGCGACAGTCTAATGATTTTGTATGTTACATATTTTTAGTATGTTGGTGAAAGTGAGAAAGCAGTTCGTCAGTGTTTCTTAAGAGCAAGAAATTCAATGCCTTGCGTTATATTTTTCGATGAGATAGATGCATTGTGTCCTAAAAGAACAGAAGGCGATAATTCAGCGACAGCACGCGTAGTTAATCAAATGCTAACAGAAATGGACGGCGTGGAAGGTCGGCAAGGAGTATTCCTTATGGCGGCTAGTAATCGACTTGATATTATAGATCCAGCTGTTTTGAGGCCAGGAAGACTGGATAAAATTTTATACGTTGGTCTTCCGAATGCTTCAGATAGGGTTGACATTTTGCGTGCAGTAACAAAGGTATTTACGCAAACACAGAGAATTGATCTGTTGAGAATTTATCTATTTTAAGAACTTGTTTCCTCTCAATAATTTAATATGTTGGCAATATAATTTGCAGAATGCAACGAAACCAAAACTTGCTTCAGACGTGGATTTGAATCAAGTGGCATATGACAATAGGTGTGAAGGTTACACTGGTGCGGATTTAGCAGCTTTGATAAGAGAAGCTGGTATGGAAGCATTGAAGGAAATCATAGCTGGTTATGGGCAAGCAGAAATTTCAATGAGACACATTTTTCAGGCATTTGATAAAGTGCAACCGTCCATTCGTGAAAAGGCGAATATTAGCTTGATTTATTTGAAATTATTATTCTATATTACATAACACGCATAATAAAAGTAATATAAATTCTGCAGGATATGAAACAATATGAAAAATTAAGAAAGTTGTATTCGGGTAGGAAAAACCCTGAAGTTACGCCAATGGATACGCCAGTAGATGCACCAATTGTTGATGTTGTCATGGAGCCAATGGAAACTTAAAGTACAATTATTACAAATCTATAAGAATCGTACTAAATAATCTCTCTTCCAAATACCAAAAATTACGTAAACTTTTACGTTTTTCAGAAAAGACAAAAGGCGCTTCTTTCATGATAAGGTTTCAATTTTTGTCCGTGCATTTACGTTTTATAAAAGAACACATTTTAATATTGGCTACATTAATAATAAATAGCGATGAATAAAATAGAACTTTTGTCTTTTTTCTGATCATTTATTACTATTTCAAGAGATATAGTTGATATACATTCATTTAAAATATCTCGTTAGTTTTTCTGTGAATACAGAAAATATATATGACTTTAGTGCAACATGTTAAAAAATCACAATATTTCCCTCAATAAGACTTTATGTTTTATAACATTAATAACATTTAATTAATTTCTTTTTTTATTGTACGTAGATTTAATTACGTGTATAAATAAATGTGTTTTTAAATAAAATCAATCTTGCGAGTTTTTTTATTATACTGTATTTAAATATTCCTAATATATCGTTCAATACAAATTGTTTATAAATTCTCTATCAGTAGCATGAAAATATAAAACAAATGGCAATGTTATCGCGACTCGTGTAAATAAATCGCTTGTTTAAGAAAGGCTAAGTTAACTTATCTATTAGGCACGACGTATCCCAATCCCAGTCTCTATGTATTGCATAAAGGAGTATTTTAAATACATAATAATAATATAACTACATTATCAATTCTCTGGTGATTGTAAAGAGTTTAAAATTATAATAAATCTATTACAACATGTGAACCTTTAATACCAATTATAGCGCTATTGCTTAGGCTTAAAGATCTTATGCCTTGTCTATCTTTCGATTTTTTACGATCCAAGGATGAGCAAGAACACCATCCATGTTCAATCTCTTTTCAGCTTCAATAACAATCAACTGAAATATAAAAGTTAATTAATTAAGAGTAACAGAGTTTTAAAATGAGACACACACATTGAATTAACTTACTTTTGAAATTAAATCTTTTGCACCTTCACTGACAAAAGTTGGAAATTTGTATCGCAATCTTTTTATGTTTAAATAAGTTTCATCATTAGTTGTCGCGTAAAAAGGAGGCTTGCCAACCAGGCATTCGTAACACAAAACTCCAACGCTCCAAAAATCGACCGTATGATTATGTGTTTTGCCAGAAACCATTTCAGGTGGTAAGTAGTCTAAAGTGCCACATAAGGTGTCCCTTCGTGAGGAGGGAGCATGCACGGACCATCCAAAATCGGCTATTTTTAATTCTCCATTTATTCCAAGGAGCAAATTTTCTGGTTTAATATCACGATGAATGACACTCTTGCTGTGACAATATTTTAACGCATCTGCTAATTGGGCTACATAAGTGGCTGTCCTAAAAGTATAAAAATTACACGACAAGTATTTAATTAATTTCAATTATTCATAGAATTTTTCTGTCAATTCTTACTTTATTTCATCAAATCGTTTATCAGGTTGATTATTCAGTTCTTTAAAAAGTTCCCCTTTTGGTGCATATTCTAATATTAAATAAATTCGTTTGTTATCATAGAAATATCCATACATTCGCAAAATATTTGGATGCCTAAAAAAATAATATTTATATTAGATGTACAACTCCTTTTTGTGCCCTTTGAAGATTTTATTTTACGCATACAGTTTTTAGTATATATAGATACAGTTAATACGAATAGAATAGAGAATATGTGCTACCTCAAATGGGTTTGGATTTCTATTTCTCTTCGTACTTGATGCAAGATTTTGGCATCTTCTATTTGCGATCTATAAAGCACCTTCATGGCTATTATAAATTTGGATCTTTTCTCTCTGGCTAAGTATACGTTACCAAATTTCCCTTTACCCAGGGGTCGGCCAATATCAAAATCTGTCAATACCCATTTCTTTTTGCTTTCATTCTCCTTACTCGTACTACTTGTATCTGTACTGCTGACTTTCTGCACAGTTTTACTTTTGTTATCACTTACTCCTTGACTGCTTTCATTATCAGGCTTTTGTTGATCTTGGGTAGAGTCTACTGATTTACATGCCACTGGTAATTTAGGTGGTGGCATCAATTCCATAGATCTTTTTGCAGTCTCTTTACATTCATTTTCATTTTTGATATTTGTTGAGCAAACTTTATAGGTATCTTCCTCATCATTTTCAGCATTTGTACTTTCTGTATTTTTCGATGGAGAAACCTCTGTTAGAGCTGTTTTACAAAAGTGGGTGGACTTAGGTGCTTTCAATACATTGTTTTGATATGTCTTATTGTTTTCCTTATTTGTTCCAAACATAGTTGACACTTTTGTGACTCTGATCCTGTAATATAGATAACAGGATGAGACAATTTAAAGCTTATGCTATAAGTCAATCTTACAGTGACTTTCATATAGTGAAACTTTATACTTGTATAGTAAATTCAATCACATGCATTACACACAAGATTAATGTATGTACCAAATGTTGCTATACATGTAGTTAGCAAAATTAAATGTAAAAGCAGATAAACATTTAAATGACTAAACTAAATACCCAATAATGATACTGTCACATTTAACAGAATATACATAGTATTTCATTGTTAAAATTGATTATACTACACTATTGTATTTAAATATTTTGTATGTAAATAGCAGCCTTTAATATGCATTAATTCAGTGCATAATATGGATGACTGAATTGATTATTATTTTACCCATATAAAAAGATAAAAGAAATATATTACAATTTGAAAAACACACATACACACATGTCAATATTTATATATACACATATACTGTGCTGTATCATCACCTTTCTAGGTTTTATACTTTAATATACACTTGTATACTTAAGAGCTGATAGATCATCACTAAAAGAACATAATATTTTTCATATAAAACATATGAAAGTTAAATATAAATTGAATGTTGGTAAAGTTAGATTGCCTATTTACGGTCATAGCTGGATCTTATTGCCTTAATATTTACTTGTGTGATTTTATATACATTTTTTTAAAAATATGAAAGTTAGTTTCAAAGATTTGTCATAAAAGAGACAAGGATTTGATTTTCTTTGAGAGCGTTTACTTTGGTTTACCTGTCAAGCGAAGCGTGAATACTCAAGATTACTTCAGATCAGGATATTAGCGTTGAAAACCGTAAGCACCAAAATTCTTTAAACGGTTTCTCAATATTTAAATGCTTTTCGTTGATTGGTCAGTACGAGATACGTCAGGTTTAATAGTGAGAATATAGATGAGAATCTCCGACACAAAAGGTCTGTTCGTGTTGCTTGCACCGGGAGCGTCCCAGATGCACACAGTTGCAATCGGACACACCACTCACATCGGCCGGTCCCTAGGTATTTCCTGCTGTACCACCAATCAGAAAATTTTATATTAAAGCAGCCAATCGATGTGTCCGATTGGGCCTCACCCCTTGCACCACAGTCTAGCTATACCAGACTGAGCGTCGACAACTTTGATGTAGAGGGTGATAAAATCACGTGATCGTAGCCATATTGAGAATTGTACACGCGCTTACATTTGAATGCTTTACAAGCTGTAAAGATAATTTATTTCACAAGAGTAGTCACCTCTTTTCTTCATTGTATACGTTATATTTTACTAAAAAATATTTTGTTATCGATATAATAAGAATAGGATTTATCGATATAATAAAAATAATACTTATATATACGGAGCTAGCAAACGACTAGCAAACGATTTGACACCGAAATATTCACGAAATTATGAGATAAAGGTTTCAACGGCTAGTTCACCTAGTTAGACTTGTCCAAATTTTAATTTCGATTTTTTGTCTAAACTAATTAATATGCAAACGAAACAAAAAAACATGCAAACGCTAGCAAATGAATGGCATTCTCAAAATTGTTATATTTGTTAGTCCGACAGCTGGCGTAACTGTGGTGGAAGTCCAGATTCCAGCATTAAGAAGCTGCGCAATAATCTTCTGCACAACTGGATGCTCGACGCTTGCATGTAACTGCACCTTAATGCATCCAGTGGACATTCAACTTAAGTTTTGGAACGCGTTGAACAATGACTGCCTACCATCTGCCTACATACAATAAATGTATGCAAACGATCATATCCAATAAACATAACATTCCAAATCGTTTCTGCTTTTTTTTTTAATTAGTTTTATTGCCTAGAATATAATTATTTTTTTAATATGTGTACATACATCGCACTATTGACGTTTAAAAACACACGGTACCTAGAGTAATGTAATAAAAGTACTAAATTCTCTTTCTTTCACCACACACACGCACGCGTGCACACGAGACATTAAGAAGCATTGCTACATTTCCATTAACAATATAACATTTATTTAGTGAGATACAGTCTATTACTCTGACAATTGGAAACATGTATTATAACTGTAAATAAACGTAACCATGCAACGTGAGTGATAGCCATAACGTCTTTCGAAGCAGATGCATCCGGGAGATTTATTGCCACAATAAGCTGTAAAAAAATAATGTTACAATAAATGTATTGTTCTAACGTTTCCAGATAGCCAAATGTTCTAACGATCGCTTACTTCATAAGGGTTAACTCAGGCATGCCTGGATCTGCACCTTTGCTAAATCCTAAAAATTAAATATTTAAACTGTTTAACATCTTTGTATGAGAACAAAATGACATATTGTCATTAAGATATATAATAAAATTGAGAAACTAACCTAAAAAGAGAACAGCAGGAATAAAACCCCATTGAAATACAAATTTGCCCACATTCAGGACGATGGCTATTCTCTGTTTCGTAGTCGGACTTAAAACCATTTTAATTGTCTTTTGATCTTTAGTACCGTGCAAAGCCAACGTAATATACTTTTGTCAATATCGTCAATTTTCAAATAGTGATAAATCTGTGCTGCCCACAAGTTTCTACAAGCAACCACAAGCAACGTACCAAACAGTACCAAAACTGCCAAAACTGGCCAGTGGCTAAAACCACAATGCCAAATTGTGCCAACTTGTATCCTGTACGTACCAATGTTGGTAGCATTGCCGTTTTTATTGCGCATGCGTATTGGAAATGCATAAGTAACGTATATTAAAATCACCATTTACTACACTCTAGGGGTGCGTTTCAAAATTCTACTCATCGGAGTAAAAGCTGGTTTATGCAGGCAATAACCGTAAGAAATTGGTCAATCATATTCGAGAATTCTTCTATAAATCGATTATAATTGGCCAATTTCTTACGGTAACGGCTATTATAAACCAATTTTAAGGCCGGTATTCACAGTCCGTTCTTATATTTATCTAGCAATATCTTAAGATACTGATACGGTTCTTTGATTGGTTGATGGCGTCTTAAGATGATCGTCTTAAGTATCATCTTAAGACGCCATCAACCAATCAAAGAACCGTATCAGTATCTTAAGATATTGCTTAAAATGATCTTGAAATAAAAATCGACTATTAGCGTTTTCGAGTGCAATGGATTTTAACCCACCTCGGGTCAGATTAATGACATATATTGGAATCATCCAATGAGAACTTAAAATAGAGCATGTGACGTCATTAATTCGCCATGAACCGGGTTAGAACCCACTGCACTCGAAAACGCTATATGAATACTAATCTATGGGTTAGTTTATAATAGCTGAGAACAACTGTAACCGTAAAAAATTGGCCAATCATGATTGATTTGTAGAAGAATAATCGACTATGATCGGCCAATTTTTTACGGTAACGACTATCCTCAGCTATTATAAATTCTAATTTTGAGTGACCAATCAGGATGAAAAAAATCTCGAAATTTTTTTTTAAGATTTCTTAATTCTGATTGGTCACGCAAAGTTACTCTACCTGACGAAGGTGACAAGTAGAATTTTGAAATATATCCCAGGCTAGCANCACACACACACACACACACACACACACACACACACACACACACACACACACACACACACACACACACACACACACACACACACACACACACACACACACACACACACACACACACACACACACACACACACACACACACACACACACACACACACACACACACACACACACACACACACACACACACACACACACACACGCAGAGAGAGAGAGAGAGAGAGAAGGTATATAAATAAATTTATTGTAAGATTGTTAATATCTGGCTTTATTGATAAAGTAAAAATATATAATATAAAAATTGTAAAACGGAATATAATTTTCACCATTTCTGAATTTAATATGATCCATAGATTATTATTTACATATACGTAGATGATATGTAAAACATCTTTTTTTTTAATATTAAAGAAATTATTAAAACAATAGATAACATTATATTAAAATTATGATATTCACAGTCGACTTTGTCACTTTTATTTGCAAGATAAAAATGAGTTTTTGGAAAATTAAAGAAAATGTTAATACAACATCAAGGCTGCGATCAATTGGATGCTACAAATGCTTCAAAGCATTTGATTAACCAATCAGAACAAAGAATTTTACAAATTGATCAATCAAAGAATGCTTCAAAGCATTTGTAGCATCAACTTGACCACACTCCAAGTTATTATGTAAAATAAATGTTTTATTATTTGCGTGATCTTAAAATAGGGACATAACAGGGAAAAAGCACAAAATGACAATTTAAATAGCTTCTAATATTTAGTTGTCAAAGGCTATGTATCAAGGGGAAAAAGCTTCTAATAACTCATGTTTACAATTTGAAAGGCAAATTTAAAATATTTTCATAAAACACTATTTATTGTACTAATAATAAATATAATTATAAAGAAAAAATTTAATTCTTGATGTAGAAATAAAGATTAATGATCTATTATAATTAGCTCGTCAATACCCCAATCTTCATAACTGTTATCAGGTAAATAGCGGCGTATAATTATAGGAATTTTTCGTTGCTTTAATTCCTTCATTGCAATTTGCAATGGATCCGTCTCACCTTCTAATTCTACCATCACAGGAGCACACATTGCTATTTGCAATGCCCTTGTACCTAGAACTCTTGCTCTTTCGTATCTAAAATGTTTATTATACGATATAGATATATGATGTATCTGTGAAGCTATTTTATCTTATAAACAAACTATATACTTGGTCATATATCTTGTTGTTATTCTTTTTGATCTTTGGACACCACCGGTAGCTTCATTAGCGTTCAACAATTCAATGTTTTCACCATCATCTTCCTGAGGCTCTAATTCAATATTATCTTCGTCGTCTACATCGTCGAAATCATCCGCGACCCTATATAATACAGTCAAGTTAATCGCAGGCAAATAATGTGACTCTATAAATCGAATTGATTTCAATATTATTCAGCAATTAACTTTTTTTTCTATTGTTTCTAGCTTGTGAGAAAGATTAGAAAAACAATTTAACCTTTCGAAATTAAACAAGGTACGGTACAGACGTAACCTATAAATAAACCTTTATTAACTTCATATTATAAGGGTAACCTAAATGATTACTTACTCGTCTCCGTCAAAATCTTCGTCAGCCATTATCTATTTATTTATTTATCACCGGAATGCTTGTGTAATTCGTTTTTATATAGCGATTACAGCGATGATAAAGTGGTCCAGTGCAGTTCAGTTTCAGTACAGTTGAGTTGAGTTGAGTGTGGTCAGTGGTGGTGGTGTGGTGGAGTGTTCGGTTTCACTTTCGGTTTGGAGTTCGGACTTCGAAGCAGTTCGTTGGTTTCGTGGAGGGGTTTGCAAGGGGAAGGCTTGGAATGGCTGCACAAGCGTTCTTCTTCAAAGCGAGAAGCGACTATCTGCTGTCCTCCCACCTTCCCTCTCTCTCTCTCTCTGGTGTCACTCTTGACAGCGATTGGCCGGTTTGCTTGCCTCTCTAGTCTTTTGTCCATTACATCTTTCTATCGCTCTGTGTCAGGTGTTACGGCCCTCAACGGCCCTGACGGACCAGCTGACGCATGGTCCGGCAAGAATTTATTAAAAGTTTTAAACCACAGATAATATATTTGCTCTCGTGTAACTTCTTTAATTTATATTTGGATTTTCGAAAAATATTGAATGAAACTGCGTGAAATGGCAACGGAGAAGGATTTAATAAATGGTATATAACCACATGTAAATATTATATTTATAAATATTTCAAAATCAAGAATTACACAATTACTTGACAAGTAACCTACCGTTTCTATTTCTAATTTTTGCGATAGAAAACCATACAATTCGAATAGTATTTTTATACTTGTATTATTTATCATTATACCTTCATTCTCAAAAAATAACAGATATTTGTTCAGATATTTTTTATTCATTCTCTTTTTGCGTTCTACCGCATGTATATACACTCTTCCTTCCCATTTCTTTATACGATAATATCATCTAATTTTAAAGATTTCCATTAACATTTATTGCAAATCTATAAGATATAACAGTTTATATACTTGCATAAATTGAATTTGTAGCTGTACGAGAATCGTTAAAGGCTGATGGAAATCTTGATCGGATAAAAGCAGAAATGCGTACAGAGGTGATAAAATTGCTCGATTGTTCTAGCAAAGAGAACAGATCAAAAGCTATCAAGCCTTCTCACGATATCGTTTTCCTCAATGAACTCGTCAGAGAATATCTAGATTGGATGGGTTATAAATATAGTTCAACTGTATTTATCGCAGGTACATTATTTTATAAAATTTATACACTGTATATATGATATTGTTATACTTAATAATGATAAATATTATATTAAATGTGACTGCATGTATTTTTTTTGTTCAAACAAAATGTCTTAATGCATCATTCAATTGATAAGATTGAATAAAACATGTTATTCCAGAATGCGATCTTCCGAAACATTGTTTGGATCGTAAGCTTCTTGCGCAAGGCTTAGGGGTAAAAGACAATGAAAAAAGTAAAAGCTTACCATTGTTATGTGGTCTTGTACAAACATTTACTAGCTTAAAAAATACTTAATTATAAAATTTACACGATCATGTATTCAACATTCATTTGCGATTTTTAAATGCCATTTATTTCCTATCTATGCTACAAATTTCACACACTTGAATGTCTTCATATATAAACAAAAAAAAACGTGCACACAAACTTTGATGTATACAAATTGTTATATTTATTGCAATAAATAATGAAAAATAAAGCAAAGAAGTTTCATTTTTAATATGACAACCAATGCGCAATACAGCAAAGAAATCTTTTTCGATCAATATCTCTCCAACTTTTGTACGTTTGGTAAGGTACAAGAATATGTTAAAAGAATTTTACCATTTTATTTCATGATTTTTCTTACATATTGACATTAGATTATGAAAGTACAATATAACGGTGAAAGAGGAGGGAAGAGGGGGGAAAGAGAAAGAATATATATATATATATATATCTATATTTATAATGTATATAGATAGCAGAGATCTTAAATAAAATTGCTCTCTTATATTCGTTATATAATTAAGTTTTTTTTTTAAAGACTTGTCGCTTTTTGACAAAATTGCCACAAAATTACATCAGCTACAATGTACATGGCTTATTGTAATAATAAATTTACATACAGTACTTTAATATGTCAAGTTGGATCGCGATAATTATGCAAAGGCCATATCATGTCATTCTGTTCCTCTTTTCACATTAGTTTGTTGTATGTATTCTCACCTTTTTTCCCTTTTATTACTCGAACTATTAGTTTATTTCACTTGCTGAATGTTTCGCAATAAATATTCTACTACTAAATGACATCTGTTCAAAAGAACGAACCTTGTTACACATTGAGCTGTATAGCAACGAGTACAAAATAATAATAATAATAATAATTTCTGTGATATATTTGAAAGTACTCTATGAAAAAAAAGTGCTGGCCTTTTTCTAAGGTAAGGTAAGATTCTTTGATCGAGCATCAAAGACATCTAGCGATGTCATTTATGCTTAGATTTTTTCTTCTTCTTTGACTGCTTGCTTCTGCTCTTTGATTTTTTCGATTTCTTCTTATGTTTTTCTTCGTCACTGCTACTGTCGGACGAATCAGAATAAGTGTCCGAGTCCGAGCTGCTGTCCTTCTTGGCAGATTTCTTCTTCTTATGTTTCTTGTGTTTTCTCCTTTTTTTCTTATGCGACTCGTCGCTGCTATCCGAATCAGAAGTGGTAGTGTCGGAACTGCTGGACGTGTCCTCGCTGCTACTGGACTTGGATCGTTTCTTTATAGATTTCATCTCCATCTCTTTGTCCAATTCCGTTTCATCCAGTTTAACTTTCTTCGCGGGTGATGGTTTACCTTCCTCGCCATCCGATTCCGAGTCCGAAGCTGAATAATCGGGTTCGAAGCTCGCCTCGTCAAGTATACTGCGTTTGCGATCAGACACAAGTCTCGGATTCTTCCTTTGTTTTTTCAATGAGTCTGCCAGAGTCGGCGGCTCAACATTTTCGTAACTGATCTTCATCTCGTTACCATCCGACTTAGAGATCACGCTCTCCTTGTGCTTTTGCTTCTTCTCCTGATTTTTCTCCTTATCCTTCTTATGCTTCTTCTCTTTCCGCTTCTTATGCTCCTTGGATTTACTCCTACTGCGGTGTTCCTTCTTTCTCTTCTTTTCCTCCCGCGATTTTTTCTCACGCCTTTTCTCTTCTTCATCATCTTTCGACTTCAATAAGCTGACTTTGGACATTTCCGTTCTCTTAAATACGCAAGCCGAGGGAGGTGTTCTACCTCTGTGTTCGCGGTCTCGTTCCTTATCGCGATCTTTGTCCACGCGTTCTCCTTTCACATCATTTCTATTGGAGCGAAAATCCGTTCTACAATCGAGTCTAGACTCTCTTTCGGCTTTTAACTCGCTGACGTGCCTATCACCTCGGAAATCCGACCTCTCCTTCGATCGATCGCCTCTATCCTTGTCTCGTTTTCTTTCTTCCAAGAAAACTTTTCGTTCACCGCTCGTCGTAGTTAAACCCAATGAAGAGGACTCGATGCGTCGCTCTAAAAGCGGAGAGGTGATTCTCTTTTCTCTCCTGGGCGATCGACTTCTCGACTGATTTTCATTCTTGGCGTCACGCCTCTCCAGGAATCCCTTTATTGGACTAACCTTTCTTTCCTTGCCGTCCTCGATTTTCTCGCCGAGTCTCTCCTTCGCAGACAGCCTGGTCGGCGAGTAGGCTGTTTCTGGCACGGGTTTGAACTTTGTACGATCGAGCTTGGCTTTCTTCGCTGGTTCGGTGATCTCGACATTCCTCTCATTTCTACCAACGTTTATCGTCACATTAACGCTCTTTCGCGGTTCTCGATTGACGACAGGCTCCACCGTCTCCAGTACCTTGGGCTCAGGATTTTGATAAAGTATCTTTCTGCTCTCGCTGATCTTTTTAATTTCGATCGGCCGGATCGCGTTAATTGCTTTTTGGAATATGGCGTTTTCGGCCCGTTTCAGAACCTCTGACGTAACCATCTTGATCGATTTCGGTTCGTCTTCTCTTTGAACCTTTTCTGTCGGCGAACCGCTCACATCGTCGTCATCATCGTCGTCGGGTTTTTCGATCGTCTCATCCCTTTCCCATTTGGACAATTCGGGTATCGGTGCCAGAAACTCATCCTTTTTAGGTGATTTCTCCGTCGACAGCATGACAGTAGCGGTGGCAGCGGTTGTGGTGGTAGTGACGGTGGTAGTGGTGGTGATACTAGTGCAGGTGCTGGTGCAGGAGGTGATGGTGGTGGTGGTGATGGCAGCGGCTGCGACGGTTTCCTTTGTCTCGGTCTGTGAGTGTTCCGAAAGTAGAGAATACTTCTCCGTGATGACAGTGTTAATTTCCGTATCATCCAATCCTCCGTAAAGGCTATCAATCGGCTTCATGTCCGACTTAAGTTCCGGAATCGGTTTAAAGTTTGGATTCGGTGGATTCGTGGCGAATTCTGCACGATCTAATCGACCACTGCCAGGACTAGGTTCATTGAATTCCGGTGGTTCCGGATTCATCGCCAGAGACTTATCCTCGAATTCCTCCTTGACCGGAGCGATAGATACTTGATTGGAAATACATTCAATTCTGTTCTGCATAATACTCTCCTCGTTACACATCTTTACACAGTCGGTCTTGTTGAGCGGCGAAGATAAAGTAGATAAAGTGTCATTGTTTGTTTTATTCTCGACCAACAGATCGTCCGTCTCCATTGTCTTGAGCATCGGATCATCCTTGGCTGCTGTTTCTTTCTGATTGGATTTCTTATCCTTTTTCTTCTTCTTCTTCTTCTCCTTCTCATCACTATCCTTTTTTTTCTTCTTCTCCTTAATCTTCTTCTCCTTTTTCTTCTCTTCCACCTTTTCTTCGTGATCCTTTTCCTTCTTCTTCGTACTTCGTTCTGGCGACAAATCTTTAGGATCGCCCCTGGATTTCTGTAAATATGGACTTGTGCTTTTTCTGCTCTTTTTCCGCTCCACCGAACGTCTCTCGTATCGTTCGTGACGATCTCTATCCTTTTCAGACTCGTATTCGCGTTCACGTCTCTCCTTCTCTCGCAGCCGATTCTTATCGTCTTGCCTATGGCGATCTCGATCATCTCTATAACTGTAACAGTAGATCAGAAATATCAACAAATACAAATGACTTATTTGTAATAAATTATCAATTAATTTAACGCATGTCTGTCAGCAAGGTATTTTAAGTTTAACAGATGCGTTAAATTTTTTTTATCATTAATAACTGACTGAATTCACTGAATTTTAATCAATCTGACAATTTTCTTTAATTGCGAAACATACCGATCTTTGTCATAATCTTTCTTCTCGACATGCCTATCGTCATCTCGGCGTTCACGAATGTGTCTGTCGTCTCGTTCCTTCTCCTTTTCTCTTCTATCGCGTTCGTCTTTCTCTCGTATCCTATCCTCGTGTTCTCTAGGCGGGACTTGTCTGTCGCGATCCTCGCGGTCTCTGTTTGCGATTCTGCGATCTCTGTCTTCCCTTTCGCGCATACGATCCTCACGTTCGCGACCCCTTTGAAAGACAAGATGCATCACAAATATATTCCTTTTGCAATACAATATTCTTTGATAACATATGTGCTTACACAAATGATTTATGAAAAGATTAATGTTCTTAGAAAAAAAGCAGTTATCTCAGACTCGATATAATCTCCAACGATTTACCTATCGTCTCTCAATCTATCACGTTCGTCATTATCACGATCCTTGGACGAATGCTCTCGATCTTCCTGATCCCTCAAGGAACGCTGCCTCTCGCGATCGTCCCTCGACGATCTCTCGACATGTTCGACTCCCGGTGGCGAGAGATCGTAGTACCCCTCAGTACCAGGCGGTGCTACGTCGTCGAATCGCTTATGTGACGAAGAATCTCTCAAAGGACTGTTAAAACGCTGAGGCGGCGGAGCTCCGGAATATCTGTTGACAGAAAATCAGTATAGCACTTGATACATTAGTCCCATCTTGCTAAATATTAGATATGCTTAGGCTTTTTTTTTCTTTTTCTTTCTAATACATAATGCATCTTTATGGAACTGACACAGCACGCGAAGAACGTCGTTGCATAAAATAATTGTTAGTAACACGAATTTATGTATATATCAAGAAATATCAAGAAAATGAATCGTGTTAAGAGATATTCGTAGAAAAAAAAGGAGAACAATTTATCCCTCAAATTTTCTTCCACTCTTCTGTCAATTCTGAGGTTTATTTACCACCCTTGTAGTGTGTGAAAGATACCTATTTAATAAAAATTCAAATAATCACGATAGAAATACGTTAATTTTTTATAAGACTATGTGGCACCTTTTTGATCTCCATACAAGCTGAAAGAATGAACAAGACGTCACAATCACCTAGAGATTTTGTTATGAAATTATTAACTAAAATTATAAAATTATAAAGTACAGAAAGCAACATTTGTAATTTTCGAATGCTTTAAAGTATAATAAAAAAGATATAAGGTCTGTTCTTCTATAATTATAGTTGTGAAAATATAAGCCTGTTCTTTTCAGCTCAACTTGTCGCACAGTTGGTCTTTCCTCATTTTCTTTTCACATTGGAAAGAAAAAGAAAAGAGATAAATTGTGCAACAAATTTAGCTAAAAATAACAGGCTTATATTTTCACGACTATAATTATATAAATATTCAAATTACAAATATGAAAATTAAGAAAATTGCCAGATTGTAGCTTTTTGCTATTTATGTTTGATTACATTGTGACATGATACGTTTCCAGTAACATGTCCCAATCTAACTGAAAATAAATAGAAATAAGTTTTTTTTTTTCATTACAAATGTTGATTTGGCCCTGAATTCACCTGATTCAGAAACCATGCAGATGTGTCAATCAGCTGGCTAGCTTCTCTCCACGTTGGTCCTTGATACTCTTCCTTGCTTCTTTCTTCTTTTTGCACTTTTTTTACTTATCACAATATGCATGTAATATATGTATACATGTTATATACATCCATACAAATACATACACACGCGCGCGCGCGCGCGTGGATGTGTAGCTGTGAATGTGTATGTATAAAACACAGTAAATTACATACATGCATTTTACATAATTATATGTTAAATGATATCGTAATATTTAGTAGATAAATACAGTGCGCTTATTATAGTACAATCCTTATATAAAACATTACATTACACATAACATATCGAAATTAAATATTAAGAATTTTGTTATAAAAGAACTCTTAATTATACAGTAAAGTTATTGAACTAGAATAGATCTTATAGTTTATCTATCTGATATAATAATTATCAAGTATTACATATAATTAAACATAATTTAACGAAATAATGCGCAGTTAATGAAATAATGTGGAAAGTAATTTGCAATATTACATTACACTTAAGTATATTCTAAATGTATAAAATATGACGTATACAAAAATATATACATACATACATACATACATACGTACATACACATGTACAATATATTTAATACAATTATATAAATATATTATTAAAATTTTCACAGTATTACAATATATCTTAAATATTATATCTCGTGTGTGTGTGTGTGTGTGTGTGTGTGCGCGCGCGCGCGCGCGTGCGCGCGTGCGTGCACATACAAACACTGTTCGCAATATAGATTAACCAATGACATTAATTATTGACGTATGTATATTATGTTTTGTATTGTGTGTGTGTGTGTGTGTGTGTGTGTGTGTGTGTGTGTGTGTGTGTGTGTGTGTGTGTGTGTGTGTGTGTGTGTGTGTGTGTGTGTGTGTGTGTGTGTGTGTGTGTGTGTGTGTGTGTGTGTGTGTGTGTGTGTGTGTGTGTGTGTGTGTGTGTGTGTGTGTGTGTGTGTGTGTGTGTGTGTGTGTGTGTGTGTGTGTGTGTGTGTGTGTGTGTGTGTGTGTGTGTGTGTGTGTGTGTGTGTGTGTGTGTGTGTGTGTGTGTGTGTGTGTGTGTGTGTGTGTGTGTGTGTGTGTGTGTGTGTGTGTGTGTGTGTGTGTGTGTGTGTGTGTGTGTGTGTGTGTGTGTGTGTGTGTGTGTGTGTGTGTGTGTGTGTGTGTGTGTGTGTGTGTGTGTGTGTGTGTGTGTGTGTGTGGGGAGGGGGGGCGTATGTATAAGTGATAGCGCATGTATATTTAAAAAAATTGTAAATTTTAATATAAATTACTTGATATAAAAAAATCTGTCAAAAACAGATTCATAGCAAAATTAAATACATAAAAAAATAAATAAAATTGTATATGAAGTAACAATTTCGCTGTTTAAAAAAATTGTAAATTTTAATATAAATTACTTGATATAAAAAATCTGTCAAAAACAGATTCATAGCAAAATTAAATACATAAAAAAATTAATAAAATTTTATATGAAGTAACAATTTCGCTGTGCATATAAATCACACTCTCATTAACATACTTCATTATATCATTATTATCTTAAATATAATACTGTCAATACTCTTAAAAATAAATTAATCAAATAACATATTTATTTTTGAAATATAGAAGCATATTAAATATGCAACATTAAAAACGCCATCTTTTTTTAACTCAGTCTTTCCTTCAAGACTTACAAATAGCATACAAGTGTATAGAGAAAAATATATCAATTTGTACAATCGGATATCACAGAATACAAGTTAATCAAATACAATAATCTCACAACATACAATATCTCATGTACCACTCTTGTAAAAATTAAAATGTTATTAAAACTCGAGAATACAAGGCCTATGTCAGTCACAGCGATTCTTGGTGCCGAATAATTTTTTTAATTTTTACAATTTCCAACTCAAACTGCGCGCCGCATATTCGTCGGAACTGTAAATTATTTTATTGCGAAAAAATAACACCTCAGCTAGGGTTCGAACCGTCCGCACGGAATTCGGGAGATCCAGGTTCAAATCCTGGCTGAGGTGTTATTTTTTCGCAATAAAATAATTTACAGTTCCGACGAATATGCGGCGCGCAGTTTGAGTTGGAAATTGTAAAAATTAAAAAAATTATTCGGCACCAAGAATCGCTGTGGCTGACATAGGCCTTGTATTCTCGTGTTTTAATTTCATCAGTCCAATATAATTTATTATTGTTTAAAATGTTATTATAGTAAAATATATGAACTGCATAAATTTGATATAGAGCAAAGGCTCCACGTATACATACTTATACACGTATTACATATATTCAATATCTTCTTTTTTTCAATTATCTTCTATACTTACGAATAATAAAATTTGTTCACTCAGAGAAGAAAGCAGAATAATAATTTAAGGAATTATAAAAATAAACTGTAAATATAGCCTAAAGAAAAAAAATTATGCACAAAAGAAAAAGATATAAATCACTTTACCATTTACCATTCGCGCAATTTTTATTATTTATCTTTTCTCTTTAATGCTTATAATGCTTGAACTTTAAAAATTTTTTCGTACATCGATGCAATATTAAAATTGATATGTATTTATATATCTTCTCAATACTGTGCATATATTTATATAAAAAAAAGACTGTACAATACATTACATATACTCTTCATAAAAAGATAATCTTTATCATATCAATATAAAATATATTATAAAATATTGGATGTAACATAGAGATGTTTATTATCAAATTTATGCAATGTAAGTGTGTTTAATTTATATATGCATTGTTAAAATGACTTGTAGAGACATTTCTGTACGCCGGCATTTCTCGCTAACAAGATAATAGAATTTGTATACCATGTCGCTTTTGTATAATTCAACAACAGCCATAGTTTCGGAGTCTTTTTGCTTAAATAAACTAATGGCATAAACATGTCGGTAGATCATCTGCATAGCGTAGTGTACATGAATGAAAATACTATTGAGGCGAAAATACCTGTTGTAGGAATCATAATAGTCTTTCCTGTCCGTAGGTGAAGGTCCCAATGACATAAGCGGTGGTGGTGGGTGAGCTCCAGTGACTAGATGCGGCATCAACGGCGGTATATTGTGTTGGGACGGCTGATTTCTTCCTATGGGATATCTCGGCAGCGGTCTCTCTCTAGGTGGTAAATCGCGTTCACGAAATGAATAATCGTGAGCCGGCGAATCGCCATAGTAAGTGTTGTAACCATCTCGAGGCTCGCGTGATCGCGGCCTGTCTCTCTCGCGATCCCTTTCTCTTTGAAATCTGGAAAATTATAACCGTACATATGTATATTGAAAATACATTTTCAAATGCACACGGTGTCTCCTATAATGATGAATATGATGAAAGGTGATCTGACCTCGGAGGTGATCTAATTGGCGATCGATATCTGGGTAGTAAGTCGCGATCCCTGTCACGATCGCGATCGCGATCACGGTCGCGATCGCGGTCACGATCTCTTTCCCTGTCTCTCTCCCGATCTCTGTCTCTCGACGGGGATAGCCTTGGCGACTGACTGCGGGAATACGATCTAGATCTGCAACGTTAAGTCAAATTTGAAGAATTGAGTGATACAATAGACATATTTATGTGTTTTCTGGTTTTCTCTTATTAAAATTACAAACCTGCTGATTGAGAAGCTACCACTTCTTGATCTACGTTTTGGGGTACGACTACGAGGTCGGAGAGGTAACGGAGATCTCGTTGATCTCCGTTTCGGCGGACTACGAGACCGACTGATACGAGATGCAAAAGGTGATCTGCGGCCAAAGGAACGTGATCTGGATCGACTGTAGCTACGCGATCGAGATCGCGTTCTACTTCTTCTTCTATGTTTTCCTAAACGTCGATCTCTCTCATCCTTCTCTCTGAGCATTCGCTCGAACGCTTCTAATGGATCGTCAATGATTCTGAAGAAAGATGTATATTAGTAAAAATCACAAACGTGCGTATTGTTTTTTTTTTCCCTAAGAGATTGAGATTTTACTAAGGAAAATGAATAATAAATTAGCTTACCCAGGCGGATTCCCATTGTGTATATTTCTACCTAGTCCAGGTGGCGGTGGCTGCAGATTTCTATATCCAACTAAAACAAAATACAAATAAAACACTAACCAATAAATCAAAGTATACAACGTGTCATATAAAATACATAAAAAAAATTGACAATAAATATCAGAGCATTGTGAGCAAATGCTCACATCTACTACTATAATAAAGAGTTTATACTATGAAAAGTGTCTTGTCTGAAGGAAACTAACAGATGCACATTTTTGCATTTAAAAACACATCAGTGTTGCACTTTTTTTTTTAAATCTACATCGTCTATTTCTATTGAATTGACATGACAAGTTGCTTACTGTGATGCAGCCCTCTCATAAGTCTTGGTGGCCCGCTATAGTTTCGGGGTGGCTGAGATGGTCGGTATCCTTGCTGTTGATAAGGAGGTCTATCGTATCTCGGCGGTCCATAATGCGATCCCTGCTGATGCGGATATATCGGCATTCGATGACTCATGTATGGATCCGGCAAAAGCGGAGGATTATGCGGAGGTACGTTTGGTGGTGGTTGATTGTAATTTGGTGGCGGAATACGCTCTTCGCCCGGTGGAAAAGGCAGTAATGGTGGTTGATTACCAGATGAAGGAACGTGCAAATGGGGTTCGTCGACCTGCAATCAGTGTCGCAGCGATGCGCAGCAACGCGAATTAATAAAAATGTTTAACGTAGTCAAAGTTTTTTGAATAAAGATGCTCGCTCACCGTTGGAGTACCCGCACGATCTTCGTTAGATCTACGTATTCCACTGTCATAATGCATAGTAGGTGGATAATGTCCATCGTCTGCTAAATGACCTTGATAGCCCTTAGAAGGAGGTGGGTTCATTAAGTGGGGTAAAACTGCACTCGAGGATGGATACTCGCCGTGCTGGGAGTGCCTGGGCGACAGGGATCGATTTCGGTTGCGATTCAACGGCCGTAAATTCTCAATTCTACGACCACGCTCTCCGCTTCTGCATTATTATTGTGGAAAAGAAGCGGAATGTAACTTGGCTCAAAAATATATAGACTAACGCACTTGTGTGCTGTGTAACTCACCTGTCACGATGTCCATCCCTGCTGAAACTTGGTCGACGTTCTCTCGATTGACGTTCTCCTGAATATTCATTGTCTCGTTCTTTCTTATCGCGAGAGGAAGGATCGCTTCGCTCGCGTTGTTCTCTCTCTGGTGAGCTCACGAGGGCAGGAATCGGAAGTAGAGGCTCTGTTCCTGGAGGAGGAGGCACCTCAGTTTCCTCGTCAGTTGTTAGTTTTGTTACCGAGTCACTTTGCAAGTGTGACTCTGAAGTAGATTCGGGCAGAGCTGTCAGAAGCACATCACGTATAAGTAGGCGATTCAGATTGACGATTATAGCTTATTAAAGAGCGGATTAGCGATACATCCATCCAATTGCATCCGTACACAATTCTCTTGCACTTTCTCCCTTTCATAGTGCATTTGAGGTTATGTACTTAATATTGTCAGCTGGTTGCCATAAATTCGAATATATCGTTAACGATACATAATTCTAACAAAATTAGCTATGTTATCTCTACCATGTCCCATCGCAACAAAACTATTTTTTTATATATTATGCACCATATTAAACAAAACAGTCAAAACTTGATTACATACTTCAATACAATGGCGCTTACCTTCTCTGTTTACGTACAAGAAATGTACCAAGAATTGACAGACAGTATTCAATATAAATATGCACTATATATTATATATATATAAAAGGTGTGTGGGTGTGAAACTATGAATTCATACACGCGCGCGCGCGCGCACGCACTCTCCTTTCTTTCTCTGTCTCTGTCACTCCTTCGAGCGATTAAACGACAGAAGAGTGAGAGAGACAGAAAGGGTGTATGTGTGTGTGGGGGGAGGGGGGCGCAATGTGTGTGTGTGCGTGTGCATGGCGTGTGTGACTTTTTTTTCAATTTATATATGAAAGGGATACACATACATGTACACGTAAGTGTGTGTTAACGCGCGCGCGCATATTTCATATTTTATTTAGTGTAGTTCAAAGATATATCATTAATCAATATGCTACCATTTAAATATTTGTTTAATTATTAGACATTTGATTAAATTAGATAAAAGAGCGCAAACACATACGCACACGCATACGTGCACGTATATACATTAATATTTTGTTATATATACGAATAATCATTCATAAATAAAACTCGATAAATGATTAAAATATTTATACTTTATACATGTCCTATTAAATTATCTTTATTATGTAATAATTTCTTGAGATTTCAAAAGACTCTGTGTGTGTGTGTGTGTGTGTGTGTGTGTGTGTGTGTGTGTGTGTGTGTGCGCGTGTGCGTGTGTGTGCGTGTGCGTGTGTGCGTCGCGTGCGTTTGCGCGCGCGCGCGCGTCTTTAGACGTAATATACAAATCTTTTACATTTATACATTGAGGTTATATGTGTAATAATAAATATAAATACCTTTGTACATATATAATATATATGTATGTTTTCATGCATATAGTTGTAGCCTTCACATATATTTCTCATTTTTTAGACTCTTATAAGATAATAAGTCACAAAATATTACAAGAAAACATTCAATTGTAAATCATACAGTAGACTTTTAATAAATTTTATATATTATAAAATAAAATATTTAAACCTTTTACATATATTAGATTTATTATAAAAATGTGTAAATGATTAACTAAATAATACACTTTTAGCAAGAAATGACAATTGCATGCTGTCACATATTGATTTCAAACTAAGACTATATAATTACCAAATATGAAATTTTATATAAGATATTTTTGTAGCATTATCTGTTGCGGAATTCTCCATTACTGTACTACATGGCTCTATGCATGTCTTATTTAATTATAATACATGAAAACAATAACAAATAAAATACTTACTGGTTGATGATTGTGACTGTGAACCAGAGTTGTTGGTTGGAAAGTGTTGCAAAGCGGATTCAAGATCAGTAGATTGCAATTCCATAGGTTCTTGCGAGGTTGATGCATTTTGAGCAGTGGATGATTGTACAGTTTTAGCCTGAGGTGTGTGACTCGCAACTTGCTGAGTTTCAATTTTTGACTGATCGGTCGTTGCACTAGTTTGTCCAACACTTTGAATGGGAGGCCGATACGTTTGTCTTTTGGCATAACCAGTTTCATTCTTAAAATTCATTACTGCATTACGTAGAAATCGATTTGGTATAAGAGTTTCCGGTGATACATCTTTCTCATTACAATCTGGACATTCGTGTTCTTCGGATTCTAACAAAAATGTGCGAATGCCTGTTATGCAAAAACAAGAAAAAAGATATAGTAAATATGACTGTCAATCAAAACATAAAGACATTAATAATTGATTTGTCATTGATAATTTAGCGATGAAAGATTTACATTCGTCACAAAAGGAATTTCCGCAACATGGAATCATCACTGCATCCGTTAAAAGATCTTTGCAGATGTTGCATAACAAATCCTCTGGTATCTCTGGCTTTTCTGCTACAGGTTCTGGATCTTGCGAAAACGGTGGTCGTTCCTTCTTACCTTCCTTATAAGCTTGACTAAAGATGGCAAAAGAAAATAATAATTAGATACTTGGATGTATCATAAATTTTTAATAATATTTGTACTTTATAAATGAGAAACTTACTGATCAATAGCAGGAACAGCATAGTGTCCTGTAGGTGTCATCATAGCACCAGGCACCAAAGGTCCTTCGACTGGTACCATAAAACTTCTAGGAATACCTGTGCTTTTCTTAATTTCAATTGGCTCTTGATTTGTACCCAGTGGACAATTTTTTATCCAATGTCCTGGCTGATGGCATTTGTAACAACGGTAATTTGCAGGTACATCACCAGTTTGATTGGCTCCACGAATTTTCATATAACTAACAGAAAGTATTAAATATATATGTCAGATTTGCTTACTTTGAATGTATATTATACAGTTTGGCTCACATTTCATTTGTATCAAGGAATCAATGTAAATTGCATACTTTGATGGATCGTAGTCTTGAGTTGATTGCGTCATCATCGCACGGATCTTATCTTCTTCTGAGCCATCTAATCTTGTGAGATCTACAGCTCTGCCTAAATTAGCTTCATCTTTTATATTACTAAATGGAGGAGTTTCATTTCTATCCCAAGAACGTTTTTGTTGTACCGTCAAAGGAACTCTAGCCACAATAAGACTAGTATTTTTTGCAATTAATGCATTATCATCCGTATAATCTAGAGAAATAAACATAATTATGATATTCAATAATACTACCATCAACCATATAATTAACAGTTAACCATATATTGTATATATATTTGTTTGCTACATTTCTATTATATTTTCTAGGGGAAAAAGGAATAATTCCGATTGGAATTTATCCCCCCTCCCTCAGTTCCACAGATCAGGTATACTAAAAGCACATAGAGAGAAGAGAAAATTGGGATATTTGCCTTCTTTTGTTTGTGCATTTGTAATTTGCAGATCAAAATCTGTATTTTTGCCAATACGTTTTTGATGAAATATGGCCTTTTTCAAGTCTGCCACTGAAATATGCAGTCCATCAAACGATACTGTGTCATAATCCAAAGTAGATTTAAATTTGTAGTGTACAGACATTGTTGCTACTTAAAAAATCTAAACAAAAAAACATAAGAAATGGTCAGTAAGATAAACAGTAAAGACATTGAAGCAAAATCTTTAAGTTTCATCAGCAATAAAAGTAGTCTAGACTAATCTATAAAAAAATTTATTTGTTGAAACATTATCTCAACACAGAGTGAGTGAGTGAGTGAGAGAGAGAGAGAGAGAGAGAGAGAGAGAGAGAGAGAGAATGTGGTGAAATGGATGAAAGGAAATATGTAAAGAAAAGTACATAGTTTCAAGAGAAAAAAAACACCAATGACAGATTCTGCACATAGAAGAAAATTAAAAGAAAATAAAGGAAATTAAACGATAAAAATTCCGCCGAGGATACATGCGTGTTGCATATGTACATTTTATCAAGTTCATTCTACAAGGTATATATTCTCCTTATTCTGAAAGGCATATGTGAATAAATGTATTTCATCCAGAGATAGAGTGCAGGTAAGTGAAAGTAGAGATCACATAGGACATGTAAGACGCAAAGAACGAGAAAATATCTATATCCGGAGAGACGAGGAAAACGTTCCGTTTCGAAAAAAGTAAAGTCGTTGATTAGGTTAAATTGAACGTACGACGTATACGACGTATAGTAGGAAAGCTTCCGTTGGTTTGTGGCGTACTATCAGTAGATCATAATACTGTGCGAAGACGAAAGACAAGTACGCGAGTACTCCCCATTTTCATATCGCGCGTTGGCCGCTTCTCACCGTTTCTGACTGCCTGCGGACAACGTGCGGCTGCGATTTGACGTGTTACGCGTTACACGATGATCCCCAATGAGTTCTAGCCAGCGACCGAGCCATACTCCGGTCTTCGTTTCATTTATCGTTTACCGCTTTGTTCACCAACAGCAACCTACGACAATCTACGGCGAGCTGCGAATCGTATCACGTATTGACACTCGAAGCTTATTCCTGCCTTTCTAACGTACCAAACGTACCGAAGGAAATCGGAAATAAAACGAAACTATGTAATCACGAAACATTAAACGCGTTACACCAATGCTAATGATGCCAAGAACCACCAAGAACCATGCGCCGCGCATCGCGACGATCGCGACCGAGCACATACATGCATACCAACGTACACTGTAAAAAAACGTAATATTGGACCAGTGTGACCGAGGTCTCTCCCCTAGGCTGCGTTCGAAAATTCTACTCGTCGGGTAGAGTAACTTTGAGTGACCAATCAGGATGAAGAAATTCTCATCCATATCATAGTTGCGCGTTCCGAAACTCGTACAAAAAAAAAAAAGAGCGGCACGTAGCAATAGAATGTGATTGGTTCTTACCTTTAAATTCAACCAATCACATTAAATTGCTACTTGTTCAGATTTTTAAATCTTTTAAAGTGAAAAGTAAATACAATATATATATTTTTTATTTTATATTTGTTCACATGAATATCCAAAAAATATATAAAATATTAGAGACTGAATATACTTATATCACAAATTTATATTATGAAAATTCTTTCTAAACTTTCTTTTTTAAATGTATAAAATTACATTTCTAACGTTTCCTTGAACAAACCCTTTTGAACAGAATTTCCTAAAGATGTCCATTAACATTTTCATTTCTATAGAGATTTTAGATCAAATATAGGATTTTTATATTATGTTGTAATTTTCTTTTTACAGTGCAAAATTATGAAATTGCTGTAGTGCGATTAATGTCAATTCTTGTACAATATTATTTTTCAATGCTTCTTCGACTCATTAAATAATTTTTATATTAATATAAGCAACAGTGTAACAAAACTCGAATATTGAATCTTTATCTTATAGGTATACATATTATAACATAAAAATCGAAAACAATTTCTCTAGCTATTAAAATTTCAAAGAAGGAATCTATGGTATTGTTATGTGTAAATTAAAAATTAATGATCCGACTTATTAAATCAATAATATAATTCTTTCCATGTAGTATAAATATAATTCAATATACAAACGGATATCACATATGATATTGGCAATATTCAGTTCTACTTGTGTTTTTTAAAGCTATAATTTTATTCATCGCTGTATCAAAATTTTATAATTTTTTATCTCTTTTTACTTTATATCAATATGTATAATTTAAAAATACACTGTTTATTCATATCACAACTTAATGAAAAAAGCAATAGTCTTATGCAATTATTTGTATACATTCTAGATTTTCTATAAAATAACATTCCGTAAAACGGATGATAATCTATCTGATATCGCGCGTCCATGTAACTGACCCACACAATAAATAAGCACAATTATATCTCTTAATACGATTATTCATCACGTTCATCATTATAAGTAATTGCATAGAACATAACATGTCTCGTTAGATGTATATCATTATAGTCAGACAAAATGTAAAAATACAACTTTGATAATTTACTTTGTTCATATAAAACAAATACATGATAATATATAATTTGCCATTAGCACATTAAAATCTGTAATACGGAGATTTCTCGCGTATTGCGCTCTTTCTCTCTCTCTCTCTCTCTCTTTCTCTCTTTCACGCACGCACGCACGCACAAATACACACAATTAAATATTACACATAATAAGCTATATTTACATTAGGAAATAGAATACCGAATATTAACAAAATGACGCAATAACAAATAGATGTTAAAAAAAGGACAAGTATAATAATTATAATCAGGAGTATCACTTCCTTGATCATACTGATAAGAATAAAATGTCGATCGCAGGATAATGTTGAATGATTCAAAGATAATACCTTTCGATTCAGCATTATATTTCTTAAAACAAGAACGTTAAGCTTTGTCGATAGAAATATCTTTCATAATATCATCTTTAGTGATATTTTGGTTCATTTGGTCGTTTTCATTTTCTACAAAGTCATCAAATAAGCTTGGCCACGCTTCCGCATCGTCATAAGCACCAAGATCGTCTCCGATGCTCTCGGCAAAGTTTAGAAACATATTCCAAGTGTCCCTAGGTATCCCTCGGATGTGATGACATTCTAGAAAGTTTAGCCATTTCGTTAAGAGCGGAGGTTCACGTATCGTGAAAACGAGTCTCCAAAGATCGATTGCCATATCAGCTGGTAAGATTCTTTGGCCAGATGTCACATCGAGGCCAAATCGGAATGTGAATCGATAGAGATCCTTGAACAAATCACTATTGATCGTCAATTCCTGAACGATCTCAGGCAACCGTGCCTGTATACCACGTATACTATCGACCTTCATCGCTTTTAATCCCGTGACAAATTCTTGGCGCGTGAATTGGCACATTTGCTCTGCATTTAATTTCCATGCGAGCACAAGTACTTTAAATTCATCGGGTGATAATTGTAAATCATCACAGAGTCTTTCTATACCATCGGCTAATATTACATCTTCATGAAGATCCTTAAACACATGAAACTTATTAGTCATATTATTCGCCTAAAGTAACTTCTTGCTACAATAATCTTCAAATTATTTCTACTTTTTTTTTTACATAGCAACGTCTCTCGTTCCACATGTATCTTTAAATAGAAATCAGTGCGAATCTGCTGTACCTTGTATTGGTCAAATAGAGCATTTAGTTTGCTCTCTGATGGTTCCTTTTGCTGCCTGGGTTCAGTATTTAAATTGAGACCTGACGATGTACTAGATCGTCCTAGTGGCTGTAATCTTGCATAGAACCCTCGCGATAAGCGCAGCGTACTTTGTACATTAGGTACAGATCCACAATTATCCGAGCCTACATTATTAAACATAGATAATGTATTTGTAGGCTTTCTGTTTCCATTTGCATGTGTTTCAGGCACAAAAGAACCGGGTTGTTGGCAAGAATTTGGGAACAAACCTCTGAGTTCCATCGTTTCTATAAATGATTGAAAAAAATTATGAATTTATAGAGATAAAAAGGAAGGACTTGAAACTTGAAGTTAAATTAATTGCATATAGTGGAATAAGAGCAAAACAATTTTATGAATCATTTTATACATTTTGTACACATATATACCGTTTGGATCCAAAAAACATATAAAATGTAATTATGTGTAAAAGAAGGAAAGATTGACATTTCAGCTATACCTACCGTCTTTATGTTCCAATACAATTGATTGATTAGTGCTGGTCGATGGTGGAAGTGGCACCTTGAAGCACGAAAAACAGTTTCCCATTGATGCTGACCGTACTTGACATCAAAGACGATTATGCCATGCATCAGTAATTCAGTCTTACATTGGCAGTCTTGATGGAAAGCTGAATAACAATGATATTTTGCATTATTACTTTTGTTAATTCTGATAAATGTAGATGTTCAAGTGTATAATAAGATTTGATATACTGATGACACCGAGATATATTAAAATACAAAAGACAGAGGGAGGGACAAGAATATCAAAATCGTCAATTGAACATGAGCGAGACACGAAAGATTGTATCTCGGTTAGCTTACAGTGTAAGATATGTAAGATATTAACAAAGTTTGAGAAACCTTATGTCAACATAAAAACAGATTGGTATTAAGAAAGCATATTTGCAGGAAGATGCATAGAGAGGATGATGTGAAAGCTTCACTTGCCACCTTCCTTGAATGTGACGTGGATAATCTGAGGGAAGGGGGAGTGACATTATATTATATATATAAATATAGTTTGCAGTAATACCTTACTATTACGTATCCGTTGTGATTTTTTGGTCAAATCCGATAATCTCAAGCAAGACTTTCCGCGAGACGATACGTCGACTCATTCGACCGCATTTGTCGATCCTTCGAGTAGCGAGAAAAGCAAAGGAATGCTTCCAGACTTGTTCGTGCTCGTTCATAAATAGTCATTGAGGATCATCAACAACGAAAAGCCATCATCATTGTAGTCGTCGTCATCGTCGTCGTCGTTATCGTCGTTGTTGTTGTTGTTGTTGTTGTCGTCGTCGCCCCCACCGCCGTCGCGTTGCTCCTCATGTTCCTGGGCATTTTTCCTAATCGAAGACGAGCAATGAACGCCCAGAATTCAGCCTGGAGGCCGGACCTGCGTCATTTGCGAGGATGTCGCAACGTGAGATTGTGCGATCTCATTCAAAGTGTGCGAACAATCGCTGCGATCACTTTTAATCGACGCACCTGAAGGCACCTGGACGTACCTGGACACCACTGGACACTGACACGACACGAGTGACACGACGAGCGTTATAAGAGCGTTTCAGCGTTGGACGCGCGCGTGCGCGCGCGCGCACATACACACACACATACACATACGCGCATATTCACACTCACCATTGATGTGCAGTCGTTTTAGAGATCGTCGCGGAGACAGAAAAGATCGCGACGAAAGCGACGAAAGCGACGAAGGAGCGACGACGATGTCAGACGATGTTTCACGCGCACGGTCCTCGTGCCTGCTCAGCCTGCTGCTGCTGCTACTACTGCTGTTGTTTGTTCGTGCCTCAAAGTCAGATTAGTCAGTGTTCGAAAGAAAAAAAAAATTCCTCTTGCTCCGCTGATCGCGTGGCTAGAGCTATTCGTTTCGTACGTTGCGCTGCGTTGCGCACTGTTGCGCTGGTTGCGCCAGGTTGCGCACAGTTGAAGCCAAGCTCGCCACCATTATAATATTTATAGGTCTGTTCTTTTTAGCTCAACTGCACTCTGACTGCATTAGTTGAATTAAATTAACCAAATTGGATAATAGAAGAATACGTTTTCTAAAAATAAAAGTTACTTTGTGAAAATTTTATTATCTATTAAATATCGGATCGTCTAGTCGTACATACGTCAAATATATTAAACGTAAGATGAGTCCTTAAAGTCAAGTTAATGACGTCACATGCTCTATTTCAAGTTCTGATTGGATAATTTTAGCATATGGCGTCATTAATCCGACTCAGGTTTGTTTGGGTCAACTACACTCGAAAGCGCTTAGATAAGTTTGGAGAGGAAACTGAAGACCATTTGAGCAATCAAGAATGACAGTACAATTTTGTTATAAAAAAATCCGAACCGAAAAATTGAGATTAGTATAAATCGATAAATTTTTACGTAATCAGTATTGCTATTGAACCTTATAATTTCGCATCTTTTTTTATATCTATTGCGATTGTATCAAACTTGCGATAGATACCAAATATTCGACAAATGTTCTTTACATGTGTATGACACAGATAATATAGTAGCAGTTGAACGTAAATAACACCAGTTATTTTAAAGTAAATGTATAATTTCGATTGAATCTTATAAATTTAAAAATTTAATAATTTGATGAGGCATGCACTAATGGCTTCTTATTATTGTAAAACTTATATAAATTGTAAATACATCAACAATGTAGGTATTAATATGTATTTACCAATGATTACCAATGCTGTTTCAGATGTGTTAATTTAAATTTTATTAAGTATATGAGCTTTGATGCGTATATATATTATATTACAAAGATTCACAATACATCTTGTGGGGGAAAAAAGTGCTGAATGATGCAACGATATTATATACTTTAAACTGGTAACAATGCAAATATTCAACAATATGGATACAATGAGGTATTGCCCACCAAATATAACTTTCAACGATATCTGGATTAATCATGGTGTGTCCAAATGTTTCATGGATACCATCTGTACCACTATAATTTCTTTGTACTTGATTATATTTGGTTCTGTCCAACTTTGGATATACCGCAAATATGGAACAGAAACTGACGTGAGCACATTGCCAAGAAGCAATTTGTACAATTTACAAAAATTTGTATTGTATCTCGTTCCTGTTTTAAGCGTGATCAGAATAATTTTACAAGCCACAGTTTTGGACGATGGAATGGTCTATGGGTACATGGTAAGAATTGTTGTACACATATTTTACAAGTCTTCGTTTTAAGTTGGATTTTCCATTTATTATGTATAGGGTAATTTTGAGTCATTTACTTTTCTAACTTTTGCTTATTATTAAAAAATATTTGAACAAAAATTTTTTTCAATGAGATTTTTTTATGTATGCTTTCACTTCATTAAAAATCAAAAATAGTAGACAAATTTATTTTATAGATTATTAATAGCGTGAATGTTAATATTTTTGTAGATACTAACAACAGTATTGACAGTAATCGTTTATCCATACTCAATTTATATATTGAAAATTGAAAGGCATAAACTGTTACCAAGTGTGCCACCACATGGTCATGGATTGGTGCTACTTGGTTTTTGGACGTTAGCGTTTGTTGCTGAAAATCTTGTTTTAATTAATATTGGAAAGCTTGAATGGTGGTTTCATTTGAATTCGTAAGTTTGCATTAAGCAAAAGGATTTTACAAAATGGATAAAATTTTTTCTTTAACTAATTTTTTTAGAATAATTGCTTATAATATGAAAATTAATTTATTTAATTCTGATATTTTTTTGTAGCTTGACAGATCAAATTGAAATGGCTCTATTCATTTTGCGATATGTTAGTAATTTGTTGATTTTTGCGCTCGGTTTACGAGCTCCCGGCATTGCTAGCAATTTCGACTCCGATTATCGCACGCTTCATGATGACACAATTATACGATCACGATATTATCAAAGAGTAAGCAATGTATAAGAGTAAACTCCCTGGTAGAAAAATTTTGATGAAATTTTAATGAACTTGATATTTCATTAAATTTGATGAAATTTAATTAAAATTTATTAATTTATTAAGAGATTTTTTGCGTTTAATAAGACATAGATAGCATTTTAATGAGAATTCAATGAAAATGTAATGAAATTTCAATGAAAAATTATTGAATATTTAATAGAAAAGTAAGGAAATTTTATTAAAATTGAGAATTTTTAAAGAAATTGCAATGACAAATCCAGATATCTTGTAATGATAATGCCATTTTATTGAAACTAATAAATTTATGATAAAATTTTGTGGAAATCACTGATCAAAATGTTCTAACATGAAATTTAACAAAATGTTATCGCGCGCGCGATGAAATTTCATCAAAATTTTATTGAAATTTTCCCACCAAGGGGATGCTGCAGTGAGAAAATATTAATTCATATAAAAATATTTGTAGAGATCAGATAATGCTTCTACATGGGCAAATTTGTGGTACAAGACGAAGATTTTAGCACCATTTTTATGGCCAAAATCAGATTTCCTGCTTCAATTGAGAGTGATATTTTGCCTCATGTTGCTGCTGTCTGGACGTTTGATAAATCTTTATGTACCAATTTACAATAAAAAAATTGTGGACAGTGTCACGATTGCTCCTGTAGAATTTAGGTACGCGTGGATGAGTCTCTCATCGTTTATTCATCATGAATCACAAAAACGTGCCAATAATTGCCATTTCTTGTTGTAGGTGGGATATAGTATTGATATATGTAACATTTAAATTTCTGCAAGGCGGTGGTACAGGAGGTATGGGTGTGTTGAATAATTTAAGATCCTTTCTCTGGATCCGTATACAACAATACACCACTCGTGAGGTAGAGATAGAATTATTCAGGTGAGTTAAAGTTATATTACTTCTTAAACATTATGATTTCTTTGAAAAATGTTGCTATTGCATTACTTTTGGCAATACCTATTAAACAGAGAATTTGTTTTTGTAGAATTTTATTTAACAGAATTTTTTTTTTATAATTGTAACAATTATAATTATAATAATAATTATTATTATATTCTTTCTCTAGACATTTACATGAATTGAGTTTGCGTTGGCATCTCGGAAGAAAAACTGGCGAAGTATTAAGAATCATGGATCGTGGTACAGATTCCATCAATAATTTACTTAATTATATTCTCTTTTCAATTGTTCCAACCATTATTGATATTATGATAGCAGTTTTGTTTTTTG